>JAVYIG010003622.1:0-188452 GCA_035222895.1 Strongylocentrotus droebachiensis
GGCTTGGTGATCAATGGTTGCAAACCATTGGAATACATGACACTTAAAAAGTTACCAGTTTGAGAATGAGAAGAATGTCTCAAAATATCAAAGTTAAAGTCACCAAGTATATAACAGTACTTATTTTCTTTAGAAATAGCTGACAAACATTTATCTTATAAATCGTTAAAAGATTTTCCATCCGAGTTTGGAGCTTTGTATATTACACCAGCAATCACATTTTTATGAGAATTAAACTGTAGCTCTATAAATAATGAATCAATATCGTCATTGTTAAATGAAATATCTGGTCTTTCTTTGTAATTTAAGTTAGAGTCAATATATAAACAAACTCCTCCACCTACTCGAGTTGTTCTGGATTTGTGTAAAAAAGAGTATCCCAACATTTTATACATAGATGGAACGTTTTGCTTGAACCATGTTTCTGTAAATGCATATATTGAAAATTTATGGTGTAAACTCTTAATATAATCCTGAAAGCTCATGTATTTGGAAGCCAAACTTTGACAGTTTAAATGAAACATTGAAAGAACATTATTTTCCTTATAAGATTCAAATTTACTATTAAATGTATCACTGAAATAATAATTGCATGTAGTTTCAAAAGTACCAGGTCCATCATTATCCTCATTATCATTGAAAGTGTCAAACAAATTCGAACAGAGTCGTGAAATATTATTTATGTTACCGTTTTGACGAAAGAAAGCATTAATGGTAAAGATAAATTCATCATCGTCAATGATATGGTTGAATGGTAGTTCATTTCCAATGCAATAAAAACATGACCACATTCCTTGTGAATGAGTTGCATCTGAGCACTTTTCGTGACATTGGTTGCCACAGTGACAAACCAGGTGATTCTGATTATTTCTAAATGGGTTGAGCAAGGGTGTCGATTTGTATCCGTGGTTGGGGGGATGATATGTGCCAAAATAATTTCGGCAATGGATCAAAGTAACCAAGAGGTAGAAGCGTGTGGCAGGTTGCACCCCCTCCCCAAGCGCGTACCCAGGATTTCATTTTAGGGGGGGCGGTAGTGAACACGCGAATCACTTACAGAGCGCGCTTCCTAAGAGGTTGGGTGCAAGGTGGGGGGAGTTCCCCCCCCCCCCCTCCCCCGCGAAGCACGGAAGCTTGACGTTTCATTAAATTATTAGAGAAAGAATACGATTCGTTGGACCGTTCTCGACTCTTAACCCTTGTTTGAAGTAAGTTCCTCTTCCTCCGCGCTTAGCGCGGAAGCTCTAGCGTTTCATTAGATTATTAAAGAAAGAAGACGATTCGATCTACCATTCTCGACTCTTAATCGTTGTTTGAATCAAGTTCCACTTCCTCCGCGCATAGCGCGGAAGCTCTGACGTTTCATTAGATTATTAAAGAAAGAGGACGATTCGATGTACCATTCTCGACCCTTAATCCTCGTCTGAATTCATTTTCGCCCATCCCGCGCAAAACGCGGAAGCTTTCACGTTTCATTAATTTATTGGAGAAAGAAGACGATTCGTTGTATCATGTCCTTGTCTGAAAATAGTTCCCCCCGTCCCGCGCGAAGCGCGGAAGCTTTGACGTTTCATTAAATTATTACTCTTAATCCACGTCTGAAATCATTTTCGCCCATCCCGCGCGTAGCGCGCAAGCTTTCACGTTTTCATAAATTATTTGAAAAAGAAGACGATTCGTTGTATCGTGTACTTTGACGTTTCATTTAATTATAACTCTTAATCCTTGTCTGAATTCAGTTCCCCCCCCCCCCTCCCTCCCGCGCAAAGCGCGGAAGCTTTGCGGTTTCACTAAATTATTAGAGAAAGAAGACAATTTGTTGTACTGTTCTCTATATTAATCCTTGTCTGAATTCAGTTTCCCCACATGATGTACGTATGGAACGTCTTCGTTCGGAAATCTTTGCATGCACAGCCCGAGTGGTGGGTATCATGTTATCTCCTGGCAGTGCTTGTCGCAATAGCTTCTGGAAAGAAATTGTATACTACTGTAAGTGTTATCGGCCACTAATTTGGCCCATTAGTGACTATACAAAATCTATGCTCTACCTGGCTGTTTGGGTATGTGTCATTTGGCAACAGAAATAAGGAAACGCGAATTATGTTGAAAATCATGTGATATCACGAACATTAATAAATCACTTGTATGATATTGAAAATAAGTCATGGTTGGATTTTATGGGGGAGGCTAGCGCCCCCTAGCCCCCCCCCCCCCACCAGTACGCCAGTGAAATAGGCCTACATCAGCTTTTCAATAAAAAAAAATAAGATGTGACATAATAATTTTTCTCCAAAAATAAAAAATGATTTATGAAATATCAGGAAATAAAATGAGTGAAAAAATAATAAAAACGATACAATGACGTGAATTTTAAAATAGGGTGAACGGAAACAACAAAGTAACTAGTGAAATATCTTATAAGTCATACTAATGTCCGAAAATCTTTCTTCTTTTCTCCGATCTCATCACGAATTCGTCACAGAGTTCATCTATGTTTACACAGTCCAGGATTGTCTGATGTGCATTGCAGATTGCTACTATTGCGCTTCGCGCTTAACATTTAGCTCGTTGCTTTTTAACGCTGCGGCTTTGCATTCGGCGCACTGCATTTCTATGATGCTGTTGATTGAACAAATTGAATAAATTCATCAATTCCTGATGAAGCCGTATGAGCGAGAATTCAATTTATTCTTGTCTCATATACGGTTGTCTCATTTACTTCGTATATATATATATGTATGTATAAATGAGATAACAAAATGTGTATATTGATGGTCATCTTGCGAGTAATAACCATTAACTACCCTCATCGGGCTCTCATCATTAATTTTTCTACTCATTTTTTAAATATGTTTTATGGTGAATTATTGGGGGGATGATTGTACAGGCCATCCCCCCCCCCCCCACCTGAAATATTGGAGGGGGGAGATATATCCCCCCCCCCCCCCCCCCGGGATCGACACCCATGAGGTTGAGACATACAATACACTTCATGACTTACACATACACGATTATAAACTTACGTAATACGTATACAAAGAAACCTTAGAAAACACACACGTTCAATAGTTCACGAGTTCAAGATTGTAACTTACAATTCAGTAGCCGGTTTGTTTACATTCTTCGTGCTGGTGAATTAAGCGTTCCTAGTAACAATTGTGTATCGCGTAAACATAGAGTAATTGCAATGACGACCTTCGTCATTGCCTTGTTTTCGTTCACATTCTGCCCCATTAATATTCTCCTCCTTAGTGTTTTCCTTATCCTTATCGTCAGGAAATCGCATTCGTTTTGCACGTAGTGTTTGTGATTCCTAGTTAGGTGCTTTCCTCAAGTCCATTTCCGTTCAAATTTCATAGGCATAGTCTCTAACATCTCATCAAGGTCACTACATTCTTCGATTTTCGAAATCACTCATGCATAACCATCCAGGCGCCATTTTGTCCGTTTCTGGTCCATTTTAAGGCCTTTCTTTCTTCCTTCCTATCTCCACTATCCTAGATCCTACAACCTTCTAACAAATTCCTCTAGATAGTCTAAGAGATGTTCTTTAATCTGCGACGCATAACCCGCCCTTCAAAATGCCATCTTCGTACTCAAAATTCAAAACTGAAACCGACTCCGTCAAAAATCTCTCAAAGTCTTGAAAAATTGACCCCTAAATAAACTAAAACTGCCATAACTTTCTCATATAAATTCCGTTTGGTATTTAAATCTCACAGTATCTTTATCTTATATTTGCACATAGCCTTGCCAAATTTCACGCTCCAATGGCTTTGCAAAACATAAATAGCGCCCTCTAAAGTTCTGGGAATTGGCTTTCTCTCTGTGGCCGTATCTCCATAATGGCTTGGCAAACCCGTACCCTTTTTTGGATTTAGATACTTGACGATATGCCCTTTCCAGCCATATACAAAATTATATACCCTATCACTGACCAAATTTGAGAAAATTGCCCTCCAAATTCGCCATTTTCAAGAAAATTGAGAAATAACTTCAACTTGCTCTAAACCGGCGATCTTAATACCTACATCAAAGAAACTTGGCAGACACATGTATCCATATACGTGACAACTGTCTGCTAAGTTTAGTAAATTGTAATGCCCTCTTCGCCAAGTTATCGCCCAAAATGATGAATTTACTATGCTTTACGTACTAGCGCGTTGATGCGTGCAGTACGTTTTGCGCAGATGACACTGGTTTCAAACTGACCGCACTGAAGTGCCCTTTCGAATGAT
Source organism: Strongylocentrotus droebachiensis (assembly GCA_035222895.1). NCBI lineage: Eukaryota > Metazoa > Echinodermata > Echinoidea > Camarodonta > Strongylocentrotidae > Strongylocentrotus > Strongylocentrotus droebachiensis. The sequence continues at coordinate 4,239 of JAVYIG010003622.1, forward strand.
ACCAAGTATGGTATATGTTCACGCAGAAAATTGTGAGTAAATCGCATTTGAACAAGGGTCACTATACGAGTTTCCGCCCTATTATAACACGTTTCGGCCATGCAACGTCATTTTTTAAGACTGTTATTTGGTTGTGTTAGTATGGGCGGCCGTCCGTGCCAAAGCACGCGTCGCAACATGTTGACCATGCACCAAGTCCTATTGGTTTTGCACGCAGTGCTTGCGAGCCCTTTCTAGATCCCTTCCTCTACTCAACTCCACCTTCAAAATTCGTAGGCGTAGTCTCTAGCATTCCTTCAAGGTCACTAGATTCTTCGTTCTCCGGAAACCCTCATGCGTGACCGTCCAGGCACCATTTTTTCCGTTTCGGGCCGTTTTGATGACCTTTCTTTCGCCCTGACTATCTCCACTATCACAGAAGCTACAGACTTCTTACATATTGCTCTGGATAGTAACAGTCAGAGAGTAGCTCCTTCGTTTGACACGTAGAAACATGGCGTCATTGCACGCACATCGTTGTGACACGATTGCATTTCTAGTTCAGGTACTCCGTTTATGTTTCTGCCAGTCAGATTCTGATGATATTACTATCACATTCACATTTGATGGTGTTTTCACTCTGATTTTCCCATCCTGTGTCCAGATTTTGTTCGGTGCTGGGTATATCTTTCTTTCACTTTTCTCATCAATCAGTCTGTCACTGGTGAGATTCTCATGTATGTAGATGTTCGGTGCTTTGAGCTTTGATCTTGCGTCGTAAAAGCGTGATCTTGGACCATACTTGGTGAACTTGACTATGATCGGCCGATGTAGTTGACGACCATTCTTGTCGATTTTCCCGTGGAGACCGATCCGATACGATCTATCGATGTCCTCTGGTGTGAGGTCGACTTTGATCTTTCGCGAGTGTACAGATTAGCTGGTCCGTATTCTCGTTCGAGGTTTCCTTGGTTCCGTGGATATGATGAGGCAGTTTCTCCTCGAGTACTGCTCAAGATCTTCCAGACGAGCTTCAGCTTTCGACAGCTTTGATTCCAACTGTTTGAAGTGTTTGAACACCCAATTCCCCCCCCTCCCCCCCCCCCCCCCCACCACCACCACCCCTCATCTATTTTGGAAGACGCTCCGCCGCCCTTGCATTATGCTAACTTGTTGGTGATGCAGATTTTGTTGCGGTACTGGAACTGAGACAAAGTTTATTATTAATATTATGAAGAACTATATCATGATTATTCTATTCATCGTAACAAACCAACGAATAGAAAGAAGAAAACAAATTAAATGTCGATCTTAAGAATGACTATAGCCTTGATTTTCTTTACCACGATATTTACTCTTTGGCTATTTATCTAGGCAACAACATCACACAGGTCTAGGTCACACACAGGAGAATCGCGAAAGTTTAAGAACATATTTGGCCTTTCCCCTCAATGTTTGTGTCAGCCATGCCCTTTCGGCCCACGTCTCGCTGCTAGCCAGAAGGTACATGTGATAAAGTACTTCATGTACATGTAGCATTGGATGTCAATTCCGCGGTTCTGCCAGCCATGCACGTAGCGTAAATAACCTGTACGTGGGCATTGTACCGTAGGATGGTGTAGCATGTTTTTCACGACGCTGCGCGATTCACATGATTGCACATATATTCATATATATGTCATATTCTCGAGTTGAACTTCAGTAGTCGCAGCAGAGAACTGCAGTGAGTAAAATGATGCAACGTTTCACTGAGATAGAATGGACATGCTTGACGCAGTACTACGCTACTAATACCCACCTCTTGTTATCTTTGGGAGCATGCATGTTACCTGTAAGCTTTAATCCATCGTGGAGAGTTTGAAGCATCTCTTACATTGTCGTTACCAATGAAAAAAACAATGACGAACAAGTCCGACTCGGTTGATGGAGGCTGGGCCTGGTGTGTTCTTCTTGCAACTTTCACAAATCAGCTACTCTATGCTGGAACTGTCCCTTTAATTGGGATATATTTGGTTGAATGGCAGGAATACTTTGAAGTTGGAGCAGGGTCTTTATCTTTCATTGCCACTGAACTTACCTTGGGTTTACCTGCTATTGGTAATTATTATTAGTCTTCTTTTCTCAATGAGTATTAATATATTCATGTAAAACTGAAACTTATCTATTTAAAGATGTGACCATGTACTTCAAGCAGGATCTTAGTGAATTTACATAAGCGCTTCTTTCAGATCCAACTTACCACGCTATGAACTGCATTATTAAGATGACAAATGGATATTACCAATGATAATGTATTTGACTTGCACTAGCTTTCTATCATTTGTGTAATAAATCGAAGTATGGCTTTTGGAATGAGATACTATACTATAGTATTTCAAGCTCCATAACCCGATTTCCACACAAAACTTGCGATGTTTATTGGGGAACAAAAACATAAATTGAAATTGCATCTTGGATGGCGGTCTTGCAAACTTTAGTGCAAATCGGGCCAAATACTTAAATATATATACATCTGTATAATATAAATATATAAATAATTATATGTACAGTGCGTATACAAAAAGTGTACCCCAACTTTGGTAGCTTGTCATAACCTTTGTGACCATGAATCATATCTGTTTTTTTGCCTTTATAAATAATAGTGAGGCAAAGCGATAAATGATCAAAGTCTAAATTGTGTGTGACCTCTTTCCAAGCTGTTAATGACGTAAAACATTTCAGCCAAGCTAGATAGCTGGACTCTTCTTGATTGGTGACTCAAATGTGCGGGGTCTTCTACAGTTGTTTTAAATCCTCTTGTACCAAGTTTGGGCTGAAGCAATGAATGTGGGTCAAAAAACATTATGTGTGTGTTATCGCATTCCAAAACAATTGTTCATTTATTTATTTACATTGACCTTTAAAGAGAAGGTTGAGTTCTGGGAAGAGGTGAACAATAATTTGAGAGCGTTATCATTCTTATTATGAAAGTCTGAAAGAACATCAGATAAGACATGTTCCCTGAAAAGCATGACTCTTCAAATGCCATCATTTTATATTAATATGTCATGTAACATCGTAAAAATCCAGGGTAGGATTTTTACGCCACGTGTTCGTGTAGTCCCATATTTATCTTTCTGTGTAAAGTGTTTGTAACTTTACCAAGACTTGGCCAAATTTCTTATCATTTTGATGATTCCAGAACATTGCAATACACACAAATTCTTATATGCTAGATGATCAACCTTTTCTGGTCGATTCCACACCGTTTCTTTCACAATGCAATCGCATGACCAGAACTCAACTTCATCTTTAATGGGCAGTTGATACTCAAGAAAATGCTTATCACAAGCAAAATTTATGATGTTCTTTTCGTTATGATGATTACAATCTTGACTTCATTCGCATTCCTTGTTTAAAGTTACCTTCTCATGTCGTGATACCAAATCGATAAAGTTTGTTTGGGATGTTATCTTTTTCCATGAAAGTCCGCTGTCAATTTCTTTGATATTTATCATGTGTTCTTTCCAGGGGGGGGTGCGGTACTCACATATTAAGACATACAGGGGGTGTGCCGCTCTAATGGGGCACTTTTTCACACACAAATTCCTGAACATTGATCCCACTTCTAACAAAAATGCCATTAAAATTAAGTCAGTTTTTTCAAAATGTCCAAATAAATTCCAAATTGTCAGATGTTTGGATGGCATGGCATAGCATTGCATGGCAAACACCCGAAAAACATCCTAAAATTGTGGAAAATGTATTGTTTTTTTCGAGAAAAACCCCCCAAATGACCCCTAATATTGGGTAGGGGTTTCGAGGCTTGAGCGGCACAACCCCGTCCAAACAGAATCTGAGTATCACCCCCCCCCCCCGGGGGGTCTTTCTTGCATTTGGATTCTGAGTTTTCATTCGTTGTTCGAGATAAACACCTTCTGCTCCTTACGCGTACGAAATGGCGCAGTAGACAAGTGAGAAGAGAGAACTTAGATATTATAAGACAAGAAGTTAGTAGGCTGTCTAAAATAAGTAAAGGTTATGCTGTTGATTGAAACAAGGTTCTGTTAAAGCCTAGATATATTTCACCATTATAAACCATGAAGCAGGAGGCATAATTTAACATTGAACAAAATTGAAGACCAAAGAAGCATATGCATATGACCTGACCCACATTGGTTCCATGAGCCCAAATTTGGAACAAGGCGATTTTGACAACACTTTTTAAAGATCCCGGTGCTCAGTCACCAGTGGCAGAAATAGTATGAATAGGGTATCATTGGACACACAAAAAAAGGTTATGAAATCAATTACAAAGACATATTGGTTATGACTTATCAATTAGAAGCTACGAAAGATGGGTACACTTTTTTGGTACGCACTGTATATATTGATAGAAGAAGGTCAAAGTACCCGCTCGCTTGTTGAGCAAATATTATATTTTAACAAAGGAAATTACTATTGATGGATACAAGTCTTACAAGATCAACATTGCGAAGCAAGATTTTGATTAGAACTAGGAAAACCTCATACAAGAAACAATGGTCATTTTAGAATCTATCATGCGCAAGAGATACAACCTTAATTTCAATTCATTCATTCTCATTTCATTTTTGTATATGCATTTCCAACAAAACACATAAATACTAATATCATAATAAATACTCGGCTATGCAAATATTATGAAAAACGAATGAAACTTGACCTATATTCTGTAGAAATGGAGAGGTTCATTGAAAAGCAGAGCTTGTAAGTTGTGGAATCTCATATAAAAACAGCTAAGAAAAGCTTAAAGAGAAGGCTGAGCTTTGGAGAGAGATGAAAAATAAGTTGTGAGCTTTTGCATTTTCATCTGAGAGAAATTGTTTCCTGAAAAGCATGGCTCTTTAAATGCCTTCATATTCAAAATATGACATGTAACATCTTAAAGGAAGTGTATCATGACAAAACTATGTATGTTTCCCCTGGACCTACTCGGGGCCAATCGGGTATAATATGACTACGTGCGTGCAACATACGCAAAACCGAAGCGTGAGGAGAACTTCGGTCTGTTTCGCGAACGCTAGCGCGCGCTGACCCGGTTAATCAAGTCCATTCATTTACGTGTAGTTGTCCAAAAGAAGATGTAGATGACGTTAACCAGTATTTGCCATGATACACTCCCTTTATAAATGTGGGCGCTATATAGTTTAGGAGTCTAGCCAAAATTTGACCCGCAACTCCTACCAGGCGCGGATCCATGATTTCTTGGGGGGGCCGAATTTGAAATTAGGAGAGCCAAATATTGGTACGTAATGGTGACACTGGCAGTGGCAAAAAAAAAAATCTTTTTTTTTTTTTTTTTTGGGGGGGGGGGAGTTCCAGCTCAGCTGTTTATCCACCAAGTTGATGAGGTAGATCACTGTCTCTTTGGAAAACCGGTACCTGGTCCGGAATGACTCATCACAATACACTTCAAAAGGATTCTTGCGGTCACGAAGGCCTCTCTGAGGTCTGCCTAGCAAGTCTCTGTTCCGGTCAAGCCGGTAGAAATGGTTAGCCATGCTGACTCTATTACACAAATAGAACAAAAGTGAATTAAATTAAATTAAAACATGAAATTACAAAACATTGTTTAATGAAAAAAATGATATTGCATGTTTTGCATTCTTTGTAACTTAATGAAGACAATCTGATTTTGAACAGCTGCCATCATTTCATAGCTTTTGCCAACTTAAAAAAAATAGTAACGATACTTCGATTGCGTTAAAAAAAAAAAAAATTGTCCACGGGGGCTCTTCCCCCCAAAAAGAGCCCCCGTGAGCCTTCTCACGGGGGCTCTTTTACTACTGACGGGGGCTCTTTTTTATAAAAATATCCATTGAATTGGTACCTATGATACTCCTCAATTATTTGCTATTTCATCATTATCATTTTAATCAGCATTTTCCCTCTTACAAATTTACAAGCTACATAGCTGTTACTGACTTTCATCCCGTGATGACATTCTCTCGATTGTTTCCCGTTCTGTACATTATTTCCTCCTCATTATTGGGAGCAACCTTTACATTCTTTCTTTACTGAGCCGCGTAGCGGCGAGGCGATTTTGTGTGTGTGCTATTTTGGACAGGCGCGGATCCACGGGCCGATTCTACCGACGCCCCCCCCCCCCCCCAGCCTCCCAACTGCTATTCACCCGAATCTTTTTAGTAAAAATAACTTTTACAAATCTCAGCCATGCTTTCTGGGTTGAGACGTTCCATTCAATGTAAAATACTCATTAAAGAATACAATTCTCCTAATCTGAAAGTGATCTTACAACACAGTGGCAGATTTGCATGGCTGAGATTTGTAAGAGTCGTTTTTACAAAGAAGATTGTGGTGAAAAGCATTGCTAAAGCCCCTTTCACACCGGATCTGCGTAGAGTTGCGTAGTGTTGCGTACCGACTACGCCGAAGTTAAGCTGCGTACTCATGAATAAATTGATGCTTCGGCGTAGTCCCTGCGTAGGTTATGCGTAGGCTTGCGTACGATGGCGTATAGTTACGTACCCTGTGCGTAGGCACCGCGTACATACGGCGTAGGCAATTGGCGTAGGGTTACGTACGCTTGCGTAGGCCTGGCGTAGGGTTGCTTACGGTTGTGTACGGTTGCTTACTGTGTGCGAAAATGCCATGTAAAAATGCAATAGACGCTCGTAGGAGCCGCGAGTGTAGCCATTAACGCTTTATAAACCTATATTTAAAAAAATATGTTAAAAAGACAGTTCAATTTATTGTATAAACGAACTATGCAGTGTACAAAGATTTGTATATATTATTACATGTGAACATAACTTGATCTTAGTATAGGATTTCCCGGCCGAATTCGCGAGTTTGTCATTCAAATTAATTTGTCTTGCGTTCAAATTCGACGGTTTTAGTGCAGTCAGGTATAACTCGGGTTTATATTCCCTTTTCTAGTTTTCAAATCTATGGAATTTTCGTTAGAATCTACGTATGTTTCATTCAAATTAATGAACATTGTGCTTCTTTCACTATTTGGTCATTCGATTTGGCGCAACAAGATTTTCTAAAAACGCGATGGTGTACTTTTAGCATTCTAATTCATTCGTAGCATTCAAATTAGCACTTTGTGCACTTAAATTGATGGTCAATATACATTTCTCGTTTATTACACACTTTTTATAGCTCATTCTTTTTCTTTCAAGATTGTTTTTTCATGTGTATTTCATCATATTTCATTTTCTTGCATTTATACACATACACTTAATATTAGATTTATCTGATATTCATCAGCATTTAAGTTTGATTGTTAAGAAGAAGAAAAACGACTTGCATCTACGGACCTGATGGTCTCAGTATAATTGTAAATGTTCATGTAAGGAAGTTATTTGTCTTATGTTTCATCATAAATTTATCATAATTTCATTATGGATGAAGGGTAGAATATTGTGACTGGGGTAGGGACTAGAGTCAACAATTTGAACATGAATATTTAGCCATGTCTCTAGCCATCGATCTGCTGGCGGGATAGTAAACTATGAAACTCTTTAAAAAAAAACAGAGGGGTGTGCTGGGTATAAGAGATGATGTGAATTACTTTTGTAAAATTTCGAGTCTGTAGTTAAAAGGGGCGATTGAGGGTACCCCCCACCTTTCCCGGGTATATGACCATGCCCGTGCAGAAATGCCATATCCCTTGATTTCGCCCCTTCTTTACTTTATGTCTGACTACACCCATCTGCATTGTCCTGAAAATAAATAAATGGAATAACAGCTTAGACCCCAATGGCAAATCATGCATTTTAACTGCATTATTTAAAAACTGTAAAAGTTTGTTGCAATTCTTCCCCCTAACATTCCTAACTTGAATACAAATATTACGAATACGAATGACAGATGTTAATTTGAATGATAAAAATTACGCTTCGACAAGTGAATCTTAATTTGAATGCTAGTTGAGCAGTTTCTAAATTGAATAACAGATCTATGAAACCCTTCGACCGAAATCCTAAATTAAATACAAAAACTGGAAAATTGAATGATAATTGGCATGGCAAAGCCGATCTGCGCCAACTTAAATGCAAAGTAAATGAATTCGAATGACAAACACGCGAATTTGGCCGGGAAATCCTATATAATAATAACATTCTGACAAACTGTGACTTCCAAGGGGCGGTGGGTCTCTTGTGCATGCGTGAAATAGGGCTGAAACGCCAATTTGCGTAAAATAGTGAGTGAAGAAAATAACATTTATAAACCTGCCATAAGTTTTAATAGTAAAAAGTGGCATTTTAAGCACTGACAGTCACATGTGACGTCCTTTTAAGCACTGACAGTGCCTCGCACGTTGCAGTCCACGTTCTCAACGTGCAAATCTAAAAGTCCCTAATATTGATTTACTGGTCGAGGTTCATTATTTGCTGGTCATTTGAAATCACCAGATTTCAGCGGGTTTACGCTTTCACAACGAAAAACTTCTCCATGACAATGTTTCGGCCCTTGCGCGATCGCCTCCAGGTCCAGCAGACATGGCGCGGCAGCGTGCACACGTACCGTTACTAACGGCGCAGTAGGCCTATAACCAATGCTGACGGCGGCACTGCACTGCGAGCTGAATCGGTAATAATAGGCCTACTCATAGAACGAGAAATCTTGCACGCTAATCTAAGTTCCATTTCATTGGTTTAAGGTTTGAAAATTGAAACTCAATATTGTGTTAAAGTTATAACAGAAAAAATAATCTTTATTTTATAATTCCACGGGGGCGATTTTTAATTTTGCAATCGCCCCCTTGAGCAACCTGGCGGGGCGATTATGTAGCTCACGGGGGCGAATCACCCACCGCCCCCGTGTATTTTGAGCGCTGGTGCTATTAGTTGATTCACATTATTCGGGAATTAGGAAAGATGATGATTTGTAAGTGCCATAATACAAATTAGTGCATTCATCCGTTATGAATAACTGTATTGCAATAGTCAGAATGCGAATTGCATCCATTAATTGTTGCTATGTAGGACAAACATTATGTTGGTGCTGCTTGTACTAGCTAAATACACGGACATGGCCGATTAGAATCAAAGATGTCTGAGACTCTGTTGAACAGTGTATTCGTAGTCTGTGGCTAAACCAACACTAAATATGACCCTTTATGTTAAGGGTTAGTGTGTTTGAATGTTAGGATTTAGGTTAGGGGTTAAATTTAGGGTTAGAATTAGGTTTAGTTTTGATCAGAAGAATTGGATACAGACCCAATAGATCGTAAGACCTGAAGGATGTGGGAATTAAGAGATAGAACCTTGGTCTTACCTCGTAAGATGTAAGAATCAAATAGCGGAATGGCTGGTAGAGAATTATTTACAAGACAGCATCACAATCATATACTGTTTCCCACAGATGAATTGCCATTATCGCATTTTGTGCTATGAATACACAATTCTGTTTCTCTCCCAGGTTTCCTCGTAGGGGCGTTATGTCAACGCTTTGGATGCCGTCTTGTGATGATATTTGGTGGTGTTATTGGTATGATTTCGACTTTCTTAGCTTCATTCTCAACACAACTCTGGCATCTCCATATTTATAGCACACTCGCAGGTAAATAATCTACAAATTACAAACTCTTGTAATTTATTCAAACGCATCCGTGAGTTCTAAAGCGTAACAATGGGATGTATAACATTCCACTTGGCTTTGAAGTTCCATGCTCCGAGCTTCGCTTCCACTGCGGGGAATTTCGGAGGCCAGGCACCGGTTTCACATTTATTACAACATATTAAATTACCGGAAAAATTTCAGTGTAAATTATAAACTTTATAATGTATTGGGAATAGTGCATCAAACAATTTTTTTAATTGAGTACTCCGCTCTTCCTATAATTTGTGTGCCAGAGTTGGTATAAGAAAAATTAGATCCCATATAGCTCCGTTTAGTCTCATTTCACAACGCCCCCTATCGTCAGAGTCAGCAGCCATACATGTTAGCCTATGGAATTTTACCCCCAAAAATCGTTAAAAATTCATTTTTTGTTTAAACGAAAAGCACATCCACCCCGATGTACGTTATCACTAGCTCCTTCATTGGAACCCTCATGCCCAATTGACTTTTGAAAGTTCACCCACCGTTATTTGATCAAAATAGGTTGCAAGCTCGTCATTGCCTATAATACACATGAGAAACAAGTCGAACTTTGTACTCAGTTTGCCAAGCGATTTTAAGGTTATAGGTCAAGCACACGAAGGGTAAGAAGCATGAATTATCATAGATCACTTCTGCTTGGCTCATTATGTCTATTTCATCCACCCCCCCCCCCCCCCCACCGTCATTTGTCCATTTAGTAAAAGCAAACATTTTGCCGAGGTAAGCAAAAACACGAATATTCATGAACGGTCAGACAATACAGCCTTTGTACGTAACGTATATTGAATGGGAATGGGCGATGATCCGTCCAGGAGGTAAATGAGACAACCGGAGCAATATGTGACAAAAACTCAATATTTTAGGATAATGCACTAATTTGTGCATGTTTTATTGTCCCATTATTTAATCCATAAGTTACAATATTCGATAACTTTAAGTTTGCTAATGCGTGTTTTCGTGTGTTTTTCGTATTTTTGCAGTTGAAAAAAAGGATGATTATTCTACTCGTCACACATTCAACAATTGAGGGGTAATCATTGAGAGGGACAGCAAACAGTTGCTGGGATACTTTTTTTGATGTAGGAATTTTAAATCCTGAATTTTCATGCGCTCTTTTATCTCACCACCTTGTCAACAGTTGCAGATTAACGCCTAACTTCTTGGCGGCTTGGAGCATGGGGTCAAAAGAAAGCGGCTTGATAACGCTCCTTTATTTTCACCTTCACGGTGGAGCGTAGGGACAATGCGAACGCCTATAGCGACACACCGCTATTTGGGGGTGGTATTGGAATATCGCTATTGGTCGCGGGACGAAGAGACAAGTAAACGAGATGCCACAGTCTCAGTAAGAGGAGAAGGCGAGTTAAGCCATGATCATCAAACAAACTTCCCAAAACAACGAGAAGCAATTAAGGTCCCGAGAAATGAATCAATTTTGTATAGGTCTATTCAGGAGCGAATTTTTTGAGAATCCTTATTTCTCGCTAAAGAGAAGTTAATTTTGAGAGAAAAATTGTCGTTTTGGGGGTCAGTTAAAAAATATGTTCACTGAACGTCTAAATTTGAATGAATTCTTCTCTCTTTATTGTATATCACGTCTGAGATAAAGACAATAACCCTTCATAATTTGATCTTTGTTCTTTGATCTTTCATTTAGGTGTGTTTTACGGCGCCGCATACTTTCCCAGTGCAATCGTGATACGTTTTTATTTCAAGAAACGGCTTGGATTTGCTAATGGGATAACGTATGCTGGTGTGGGAGCTGGTTTCTTTGTGATGTCACCCTTGCTAGAGACACTTTGCTCGGAGTATGGATGGAAAGGTGCATTGATGATTCAGTCTGCTATCAATGCAAATTTTATTGCCCTTGGAGTGATCTTACGACGGACCAAGATGGAGCAGACGATCATGACTGCATACAGATCAAAGCCGTTAACAGCCAGTCATCATGTCTCGGATGCCAATGACTTGTCAAGGGCCGAGTCATTGTGCAAAAGGATCTTACGAAATATCGACGAGACCTTTGCCATCTCTCATCTGGTGAAGAATCCATATTTCATTACCTTATGTCTGGTGTCAATCCTATCTTTCGGCAGCCACATATCTGTGCTAATCTATACAGCACCGAAGCTGGTCGGGGACCTTGGTCTCTCAAAGACCACGGCCAGTCTAGTGATGTCGGTATACGGGATCACCAGTCTTCTTGCGAGAGTTTTCCACGGGTTTCTTCTTGATTTTAAATTGATCAGCACCACCAACCTGTACATTCTATCGCTGTTCATAGCGGGGATCCAACCATTGTTCAACCCTCTGGTCACCTCGACTGCGGGACAGTTTGTGTTGATAGTCGTCTACGGTATCGGTGCCGGAATCATGATACCCATGACGATGCTAGTCTGTAGAAAGTACGTTGCGATTAGCATTGTTTCCAGTGCCATAGGACTGCTTATGACAGTAGGAGGATTAGGAAATATTCTTGGCACACAGTTAATGGGTACGTATCATGCTCCTGGGGTGTGTTTCACAAAGACTAAGATCGACTTCAAGTTAGACTTCAGTATGGTAGGCATTTCATGCCACTGGTTGTTGTCACCATCGGTCTCTCTATTATGATACCGAGATAATATTTTTTCCTTCAATAATGAACTATCAAAAAAGGTAAATTATCTAGGTATGTGACCACGATTCTTACGTCCCTTGAGAAACCAATGCCAGGAATGGTTAGAGGAACAAGTGGTATGAACAGCCTGTCATAGTTAAGTCCAACTAAAGTCGATCTTAGTATTTCTGAAACACTCCCCAGGTGAGTTGGTCCGACATTTACTCCAGCGACAATAATTGTTCATGGCTTTATTTCATCAAAGGTAAAGGGTCAGGGTCAGGGTCAGGCTTAGGGTTAGGTAGAGGGTTGGGTCCAGGATTGAAGATAGGAATTTGGTTTGTATAAAGGATCTTGACACGGAGTACTTGTCGTAGAAGCAAGTGTCCTACAGCCCACTTGGGGATTTATCTTAACGGAATCAACCAGACATCAGCACTAACCAATGACTTCGTGTTCCAATTGGTAACATGATTGCCAATTTTACAGTTTCTTAATGAAAATTAGCCTGCTTTAGGCTATGGTCACAACACTTAAAAGTAGCCTGCTGGGCGGCCGGGCGGCGAGTTTTGAGCCAATTTCGCTCGGGCACCGCTTGTTTTTAGGGCATCGCTCGGTCGCTGCTGAAGTTTTAGCGGGGAGTTAAAATTCAGGCAGCGCCTGCTCACTTTCACTCGCCGCCCAAAGTAAGCGCGGTCACCGCCCGGCCACCGACCAATTGAGCGTTCGCCGTCGAGCGATTTAGGTCAAAAATCGAAGCCGATAGGTCAAAGGCTGCCAAGCAGTCGCCGCCCGGTCGCCGCTTGGAGATCAGTCGGTCACTGGGCGGCGAGTCCAAAATCGGTCGGCAGCCTTTGACCAAGCGGCTTCGATTTTTGAATTCGCTCGACGGCGAACGCTCGATTAGGTCGGTGCCCGGGAACCTAACGTTTTTTGGAGCCCCGACGATCACCGGCTGGCCGCCGGACAATTTCTTTAAAATCAGCCGGTGGCCGGTGGGAGACCCCTTGGTAATCGGAGGGTCATCAGTCGGTCACTGCCGGGACGCCGCCCGGAGAAGCTCCCCGATTTCACCCAGCTTTTACCTAAAATTAACCAGCGACCGACGGGAAATCGACAGGGCACCGCCCAGGCATCGCTGGGGTTGTACAGCCTGCTCGACTTCTCCAAAAATCGTTGGGCGATGCCTAAATTCCAGCGGCGACCGAGCAGGCTACTAATCGGTCGGTCGCCGCTCTGAGATGTGACCATAGCTTAAGTGTAAAGGATGGATCCATATTAACATTACTGGAACAAATATTTTCTTTTTGAGCCTAAAGAAGACACCCACAAGGAAACAAATCAATTGAGAGTGTAGTACAAAAATAGTTAAGCATCCTCTTAGCGAAGTATAGTACGATTATGTTCTTGCCCCATTTTCTCTTACAATTACAGGGCAATTGTCTGATGCCACAGGTTCTTATGCAGTTCCGTTTTACGTGAGTGGTTCTTTCTATTGGTTGTCGGCCATAGCAATGGCGTTGGTCACCAAGTGTAAACGATTCAAAGGCGGCAATCAGCATGATATAGCCGAAGCCATTCCGGACGTAGCTGCAACACAGACTGGCCTTGATGATATCCCTGAAGACACCTCGAAGGCCACGACCGGTTCAGGTTATCATCAAATTCCTGGAGATATACAGGAAGGATCGGATAATTGGGAATCCGCGGTGTAGAGCACATTGTATCAAAAGGAGTTATTTAAGTATGTTGTAGTACATGTAGGCCTATATGCAGTATACATTTACTATCACAGGACTACATGCTTTTGAAAGACTGACATCGATCTACATTTGCCACACTCAACCCAGGTGATGTAAATGTAAATTCCTTGAAATACAAGAGCGCCGCAGTGGCTGCCTTGCTAAAGCCAGGGGAATAATCAGGGCAGCGCCAGGAGCGTCACAACGTGACGGACATGTGCGCTATATAAGAAGCCACCATTATTATTATTATCATTATTATTATTATTATTATTATTATTATTATTATTATTATTATTATTATTATTATATATCTATATATTCTCTGAAATATATTTCCATAACACTTTACTTGGTTAAAGGACCAATATTGACAGTATTCAATTGATCATTGTGCAGTGTTGTGATTATCAATATTGTTATCGATTTTGGAAAAACATTACTTAGAATATCTTGATTTTAAATAATGATAATTGTTTCACACATTGATCTGGCCTTGCTCATGATTTGTAATCACGCTGCCAACAGAAAAGTTAACATTCAACCGAAGACAGATAATAAATTTACTTATGTATTGTTACATGTGTTTATGAATATCTCTGATCTCTTTGTAATTGAAAGTATAGATATTTTCATCGCTATGATATGGCTAATTCATATCTGAAGTGGTAATAGCCGTGGCGTGTTTTTAACACTGTGTACAATGTCTACACAGAAGGTTGACTGTTCGAGTACATGTAGTAGTTGCGATAATTCAAGTCCCTTTCACACCGGATCTGCGTAGAGTTGCGTAGTGTGGCGTACGAAATCACGCTGCGCATTCATGAAAGAAATGTTGCTTCAGGGGCTTTCACACCGGGCCTTGCGTAGAGTTGCGTATAGTTGCGTAGTGTTGCGTACCGACTTCGCCGGTCGTACTTAAACCTACGCCGGCCTACGTAACTGTACGTGGAGGGACGAAAATGGGTACTCGAGATGGACGCAAAAAATTAAACATGTTTGATTTTTTTCGCGTACTTTCGGTGTAGACAATATACGCAGAAGGTACGCAGAAAGTACGCAATTCTACGCAACACTACGCCATGCTTACGCTATATTACGCTCCCTGCGCCAGTCCGACCACAGCACACAAGACGATGCTGATGGTGAACGTTTATATAGGTTGATTTGAACTGTGAATCATAAGAACTTTTTAATCAGTGTTTCAGGGTAATGAACGACTGTTATTGTTGCTGTGATTTTTAATTCATAATAACATGTACCTTGTGATTATGTCCATGTGTAATAAAATGTCAAAGTCTTGTTAAATTACACACTTTAAATCTCAGAGTGTCAGCAAGAGTTTATCGTCAGTGTTTATGCTGATTGTATAATTATGGTAATCATTACCTCGTGATTCGATTAAAGTAATGTAATTTGTGTTAGTTATTTTCATTTAAACTTCACGGTTTAAATGTCACAGTGTTAGCAGAAGTTTAAATGTCAGATTTTTTTTCCGACAGTCATTATTACTGAAATTATAACTTCATGATAAATGTATACGGTAGTTATGTTCATGCCTAATAACATGTAAACGTCTTTCAAATGTCACAATTTTTTTAACGGATTTTATTTAAGTTTTTATTACCTCATGATAAAGTCATAGTTGTGTAACAACATGCAAACGTTTTTGTAATCCATAATGTCGGCTGGAGTGTGCGATTGATACACTTTTTATTATACAAAACTGTACATTATTGCATTAAAGTTGTATATTTACAAGAATACCAGTCATGTTAATTTCTTCCACATCTAGGTCAAATTTTCTTTGATCGACATTTATCTTTCTGTTTACAAATAATCTTGCCCTTTTAGTATTTAGGTTTTGAAATCAGCATCAATGTTTTGTAATACTTGAATGTTTAACTCTGAAAAATTTGATAGAAATGTAGCGGGCATTACAGTATTTCCTTTTTATATACCTGGATGTAAACTTGGCAGGTATTTATATTTATTTTGAAGGAAAATTCTATTTTTGTTTATATGTGTGCATTCTCACATTTATTCTTTCACCAAGAAAAAAAACTTTCTTTGACTTTATTTTGTATTCTTAATATTACAAGGTATTTCTTACTGACATGTTTTGTTTTGTATAAATGGTTTATTCAATTTGTGATTTTGACATCTCAGGCTGCTGAAAGAAAATAAAAAAGAGATAAGATTCAAAAACTGATGCCTCATGCGAAATGTAATTATGTTTTGTGAAAATCTGTATGTATTTGTGTGGGTTTATTTGCTTGTGTGTACGTTTGTGGTCCTGTTTTTATGTTTGTAATTGTTTGTTGTTGATTGAAATCAACTGTAATTCCAACAACAGTGATGTATTCTGGACAGCAGGCAGCAGTGGTTTGAGGGGCAGAACACTAGTTTATAATTAAAGCGTAAATGGCGACACTAGCGTGTCCTACGAGCGTCTATTACATGTTTACACGGCGCTTTCGCACAAAGTAAGCAACCGTACGCAACCGTAAGCAACCCTACGCCAATCGCATACGCCGTTGGTACGCGGTGCCTACACAAAGGGTACGTAACCATACGCCACCGTACGCCAGCCTACGCATAACCTACGCAGGGACTACGCCGAAGCATCATTTTTTTCATGAATACGCAGCCTAACTTCGGCGTAGTCGGTACGCAACACTACGCAACTCTACGCAGATCCGGTGTGAAAAGGGGCTTTCGGCGTAGGGTTGCGTTGGTTTCCTTAGGCCTAACGTAAGGGATCTAGGACACCTCTATACGGCCCTTAACTGCATCGTCGGACTGGCGTAGGGTAGCATACCATTGCGTAGGCATGGCGTACAGTAGCATATAGTGTTGCGTAGTTATGTGTAGACTTGCAAAAAAATGCGTACTTCTGCGTCTAGTGTCCACTCCGAAAGTACACGAAAAGAATTAAACATGTTTATTTGTTTGCGTCCATCTCGCGTACCCTTTGCGTCTCTCAGCGTATAGTTATTTAAGCCAGCGTAGGGCAACGTACGCTCGACGTTGGACAACGTATGTACGGCGTTGTTAGCACGCAACACTACGCAACTCTACGTAAGGCCCGGTGTAAAAGGGGCCTAAGCATTGATTAACCTATATACATTATAGCTTTTTTCTTTTGTAAGTCTATAACGGCTAAAAGCGACTCAGGATATTTAACTAGATTTGTTTAATCGTATCAATATATATGAACTCTTGTTTCAATCCCCATTTGAAAATAATGTCAAATATTGTCATCGTTTAATTTTATATTTATCTGACAAATTTATTTCCGCCCCACCCCCCTCCCCCCCCCCCCCCCCCCCCCCCTAACATCGTGATGAGCGCTGTACAAAGGAAGTCGTTTATTTCTGGTTGATCTCTAAGACAACAACAATCGTTAAAATCGGCAACTCACGAGCAGACTACATGTAATATAGGCAACTTGGTAAAAGGTCATTTGAGGTGAGCAAGGCACATGCACAACCATAATTTGTACATGACCCTATAATTGTATCGAGCATTGAAATCGTGTTCATATTGCGAAATATGCAACAGGAACCTAAATTATCCAAGCCCTGCTTTCTCATAGGTTCTTCGCATTCTACTTTATCTATTATAGGAATTGAGAATCATTGAAATGTGCTCATTTATACTACAATAATATTGTAATGTATCATTTGTTTTTGTTTTTTTTCTGTAAAATGTGGAACATTAAACTTGAACTTGAACTTGAACTGTCGCGTTCGTCGTTTTAGCTTGTGAAGCACTAGGCTTTGGAGAGCGGCTCAAGTTGATATTTTTCTCAAAGTTTTGCGATCGTGTACCAATATCATTTTCTCAGACAAAATTATGGCTGTGCATTTGCCTTGCTCACCCCAAATGACCTTTCACCGAGTTGCCTAGATACGTTTCTAGCTAGCGTTAGGTCATATTTCACATTCACAACCAGTATAATCTTGATTCTCGAACTTATCTGCCCAGCGCATGTTGTATATGGGATGTTTGCAGTGCGAAATGTCCCGACATTAGTCATGCTGTACAATTCTTTTCAGAAAAGCAGGAGTGTTTGCTAAAATCGTGACCATGTTTACCAATTTACAAATAACCTTTATCCGACTTTCTAAGCAATTTTTTTTCCCGTGAGCCTCATAGCAGCACAATACATTTAACGGTTATGCGGTAACGTAACTTGGCGGAATGAATTTGTACAGCTATAAATCACGACGTAGTTTCTCTGTGAACAGGTTTTTGAGCAAAGGAATGCAGATACAGACCATGGTATGGGAGTTATATTTGGTCCCTCGGTCCAAAAAAAAAAGGTTAAGTCCAAGAATAATTTGCTGTGAATAAAGCAAAAACATCAAACTAACATATCAAAAATGTTTGAGGAATATGGAACAATCGATAAAAAAGCTAATGCATATGATTTTTGTAATGACATTAAAAACCATGGAAAACTACTGTCAAAATCACTTTACAATTTGGCGACTTGGTTGTGACTTTGTAAAGTCACTCCTTCATTATGTATATTTATCAGTTGCTTTGTCTGTTTGTTTTTATACCAGTCTTGACCTTTTTGTAATGTTTATTTCGAAGTGCATGTGCCTTCCCATAATCTTTCATGAATTTTTAAAATCTGAGACTATTTACTTCTGAAATAGTTTAAATAAAAACAATTTTTTCCATAATTTTAATGGGGAAAAAGGAACAGTGAATACCTCCTATTTAATTTACTCTCACTTGTTTAAGCTACATGGAAATCAGATTCTTTGATAAATTGGAAATTATTTCATATAAACAAAACAATTACTAAGGGAATGACTACGCCAGGAAAATTCCACATCAACTTCTAGGGCACGACGAGGGTAAACTCGCATCCTTCGTACACATAAAACAGCTAAAATTGAGAATCATTGTTATTTGGGATGGTGGGCAGCTAGTACCGTCCTATGGACTTTGGAATGTCTTTCGTTCTGTTTGTGACCATGTCGTATGTTAGAAAGATAGTGTATGGAGAAAAAGCGAGAGAGAGACAGAGAAAAAGAAAGAGAGACAAAAAGAAAAGAGAGAAAGAAAGAAAGAGAGAAAAAAAGAAAGAGGAAGAAAGAAAAAATAAAAGAGAGAGGGAAATAAAGAAAGAGCGAAAGAAAGAAAAGAAAGAGAGAAGGAGATAAAGTAAGAGGGGACAGGGGCTGCGATCCCGGGGGCACGGGATGGGGGACACGTCTCCTCTCATTTTTTTCAAGGAGGGGGGATCGGTCCCCCTCCCCAAGAAATTTTGAAAAAGTGCACACACAAAATTTATAGCAAATAATGACTAAAGACTGCACACACTTTCAGGCTCTGGAGGGCCCAAAAGTGCAGCGTTTCAGATTTGGTTTGGACGGGGGTTTGCCGCTCAAGCCTCGAAACCCCCACCAATTTTTAAGGGTCATTTTGGGGAATTTTCTTGAAAGAAGGCCCATCTTTCACAATTTTAGGGTGTTTTCCGGGTGTTTGCCATGCAAACACTCGAAATTTTCGGAAATTGGGGTAATTTTGAAAAAAACAGACCAATTTTTAATGGTATTTTTGTTAAAAATGGAACCGATGTTTAGGGATTTTTGTCAAAAAGTGACCCAATAGATCGGCACAACCCCGTTTGTCTTAATATGTGAGTACCCCTCCCCTTGAATAAATCCTTCAAAATATAGTATGTGAAGGAATTCCTAAATGCAATCTTTTGAAAATTGGCAATGTACTGTATGTACTCTGAAACTTTTTTCCCTTTTGGGAACAAGAAGATATCTTTCCCGTAGAAACTCATCTTGGATATTCTCATCTTGCAAATATTATACAAGATTCTACTTCGAATGAAGATAAAAGATACAATATACTTTGTGATTTTCCAAATGAAAAGGGCATTAAATTAGCACACCTTAACATCAGAAGTTTAAGAAATAAAGTTACAGATGTAAAACAATTTCTTATGTCAACCCCTTTGACATTTTAGAAGTACCCGAAACATGGTTGAATGAGGATTTTTCAAATCATGTGATTTCTATCGAAGGTTACAAAATTGAAAGAAATGACAGGGATGCCACTGGCGGTGGTGTGTAGGGTGTTACATTAACGAGCAATTTAATTACTCAAGAAGAACAGGGACATAGTACCTTTAAGAAGAACAGATCTTGAAACAAAGGAGCTTGAACTCATGTGGCTAGAAATCAAAAGAACAAGTAGTAGTTCGATTATTGTTGGTATTTTATAAAGGAAACCTTCATGCCCAGGTACATTTTTACCGTCCTTGAAGGGAATATTGAGAAAGTAATGTCATTGTCAAATAATATTGTTGTGCTGGGTGATTTCAACTGTAATATGAGAAATGAAAATACATTGTCTAAAATGTTAAGGATGTTTGTCGTATTTGTCAGCTTAAGCAGTTAATCAATGAGCCTACACGAGTTACACCTCATAGTAGTACACTCATTGATTTAATACTTACCTCGAATTATATTGCTAACTTGAGGTCCGGTGTAATGCCCATTGGTTTTAGTGATCACTGTTTAATATTTTTTGTCGTAAAAGGCAAAAATCCAATGCTTCGTTCGAAAATATGTAAATTTAGATCTTTTCGGAACTTTAACGAAAGTGAATTTCAAGAGGACTTGAGAAATCAAAATTGGGCTGAGTTTAATCAAGTTGATAAAATGTGGTCTATGTGTTCACAATATGAAGTGCTTAATATGCACCTTTTATTTCTGTCAGAAGAAAATGAAATGGGGTGCCTTGGATTACAGATGAATATATTATTTTGGCACGTGACCATGATTACTATAAGAAAATTTATAAAAAGACAAAGTGTGATTGTGGCTGGGAAAAGTTCAAGTTTAATAGAAACAAAGCAAACTAGACATATAATACTTGTTTGGAACAAGTATAGGTGGGCTGGTCAACTAAAATTTGAGACAAAATAGAGCAAAAATAAGCGAGATACTGCTTAAAAATTCTTAAAAATCAATATCATGTAAATTCATGACTTCACCTTCTATAGGCATAACACCCGAATTATGAAATTTCTGACATGAGGCCTTTAATCGAAATTTTTACTATGATGACGTCATCAAAATGAAAAATGGTGCAAATTAAGCTTGTAGAGAATTGTCTTAGCTACAACATATCGAAATTTGGAAGAAAATCGATCAATATTTACAGAGATACAATCAATTTTACATAAATATGCTGACTTCATAATATGCAAATTCGTATTTTGAGTTCCAAGGCCATTGCGATGATGTCACGATACACTTAATGGCCAAATGAGACATGGAATCATATCTCCGACTCATACTCTATCTAAATATGAAAAAATTGAAGGTCACGGTTCATTCCAAAGAGCTATAATGGATTTTGTATAGGCATGTTTTTGCCCATATATGCTATGTATTAAAAGAGCTCGCACGCACGGACATTTATCTTGAATGAACGCTCATCTTTTTATTGATGGTCATAAAGAGATAAACATGGTATCAAATTCCTCGAAAAAATATGAGAAATATCATGAAAGAAAAAAAAATGGCGACTCTATGTTTTGTAATGGTGTTACGCGCGAAAACGCGCGCGCATGCACGTGTGCGCGATTTTTTATGAAATGCTTAAAATTACCTGAAACGTATGCAAAATAAATTTGAGACAATTTTAAGCATTTAAAAAATTTGCGCGCGCACTGACGCGCGGACGTACGCGCACGCGCGTGTTTTTTTTACCTGAAATTAATCGGACTGATATTGACCTTGATCATGATAAATTTGAATGAGAACTGAGTTATGGTTATGAAGATATGATCATGAGTCAATTTTCACAAAATGGCGCCTAGATGACGTCATCAGTCAAGGTCAAGGTTGAAAACCTTAGTGTGATTTCTCTATATGCTTATACATATGTATGCCAAATTTCAAAGCATTTGATTAAACCATTTTAAAGTAATCTTGCTAACAAAAAAGTGGGTGGAAATAAGAAAAATAAAGAAATAAATAATAAAGAATAATAAAGGCAATTTTAACAAAAATATAAGGTGGTCTGTATTAGATACAGCCCACCTAATAACTTAAACAAAAACCTTGAAAGAGCGTATTACCAAAATGAGTTCTCAGAATGCGGAAATGATTTGAGCAAAAATTGGAAAGTTTTGAATAAACTCTTGCCTTCAAGGCAAAAGGAGGTAAGCAACACAATCTTAATTGATGATGAAATAATAACTAACAAAGTAAAGGTGGCAAGTTTATTGAATAAAAATGTTAATAATGTGAGTTCAAATCTACAAACTGGTACATGTTCTAGCATTGTACATGATAATTTTAATTGTTTACAAACGTTATCTCAAACCAATTTTTCTTTCGAACTTCAAGAAATCAAATCAGAATTTGTTAAAAAATGAACTACGCAATATTGATTGTAAAAAGGCTATAGGAATGGATGGTCTACATCCCAAGTTACTTAAATTATCTGCAGATGTCATGGCAAAACCACTGACTATATTATTTAACCAATCATTAAAAACTTCACGATTTCCATTTGATTTCAAGATTGCAAAAATCACTCCGATGCACAAAGGAGGAACGTTTAGTGTGGATAACTTCAGGCCCATTTCAATACTGCCTTCTTTGTCAAAAATTCTAGAGAAAGCCGTTCATAAAACAATTGTATTCTTACCTTAACCAAAATAATCTATTATTAGAACGTCAGTCTCAATAGACCGCTTCATTCCACAACCACATGTCTCACAGAAATTACTGATTACCTTCTTGATAATATGAAGGTCAGATTACTGGAACAATATTTTACGATCTCAGGAAAGCGTTTGACGTTATTCCACATAAAATAATTCTTGATAAACTAATTTTTTATGGCATGAGTAACAAGGTGTATGAATGGTTTAAATCTTACTTAATTGGTAGACAACATTGTGTTACTATAGATAATCATTGTAGCGAGTATTTAACTGTTAAATCCGGGGGGCCACAAGGGTCAATTCTGGGCCCCTTGATTTTTTGTTTGTACATTAATGATATCAATAATTTAAAATTGCATAGTAATTCCAAAATTTCACTTTATGCTGACGATACTGTCATTTTTTTCTGAATTTTTTTTTTTCTGAAGTTCAAGAAAATTTACAGAATGACTCTGATTTAATATGTAAGTGGTTTGATATAAATAAGATGTATATACACCCACAGAAAACTATGGTGATGTCCTTTGGATCAAAAAGAAAGTTGGAGAACAATCGTCGCTCAATTAAATTGAATGGTAAACATTTAAAGTGTGTCGAATCAATGAAATACCTAGGAGTTATACTTGATTTACAACTTACGTGGTCTGAACATAAAGATATCTCGTTCTATTGGATGTATTCGTCGTATAAAACGCATAATACCTCATACAACTCTTGTAAACCTCTGTTTTGCATTACATTTATCACATATCGACTATTGTTGTAATACTTTGGGAAACTGCTCAAAGACAAATTTATCGAAACTGCAAAAGTTACAAAATAGATTTGCGAGATTGATTTTAAATAAGGGTTACGACACACCACAATGAACGCTTCTTACGACTTTAAATTGGCAATCGGTCGAAC
The DNA here is from genome assembly GCA_035222895.1 of Strongylocentrotus droebachiensis. NCBI lineage: Eukaryota > Metazoa > Echinodermata > Echinoidea > Camarodonta > Strongylocentrotidae > Strongylocentrotus > Strongylocentrotus droebachiensis. The sequence goes on from JAVYIG010003622.1 coordinate 27,781, forward strand.
AAAGATTAAAATATCACTACTGTTTATTAGCTTTTAAAATTATAAATATCATGGCCCCAACTTATTTAAAAATCACTTATAAATTAACGCTCCGTCAACCACTGTACCCGCTATTCATTAAATTCTCTACTAGACATCCCATACCCCAAAACTGAATTTTAAAAAGATCATTCTCATATAAAGCAAGCATCCTATTTAATAAACCAAATCAATTCAAATATTTAAGCGCGGATGCCAATTGGCAAAGCATTTATCATAGTAGAATCTCCGTTCTTATTTCCCTCTTCCAGTATAATTATTTTTCTTATGTTATATATGTTTGTACTCTATATTATGTCAAATATGTCAATGTTTAGTTTTGATGAATGTTATATATTAAAAAAAAATATATATTCCTCGTATTTGTGTGTATCACATACTTGTTATGTCGTTCTAGAGGGCGTACTTGGAAAGCATTTTTGTTTAACTGAATGTACCTACCCTCTATTTTAAATAAACCTTGAATAAATAAATAAATAAATAAATACAAGTAAATATTGTAGAAAATGTGTACTCTGTTGGTATCGCCGTGATTCCAGCGGAATAAAAATGTCCCTCGCATTTTCGTCCGACCCTGGGGGAGGGGTCGGAGGCAGAAGGTGAAGAGAGAGTGTGTTTATAAATAGCGAGCCTGGTGAGGAAATTGAAAGATATGGAGGGAGAGAGAAAGAGAGAGAGAGAGGGGGGGAGAATGGGGGGGGGTGGTTGCCAGGCAGTTAATGAGGGGAGGGAGAAACAGAGAGATAAACAGGGTTTAAAGGGCCACTCTAACCAAAACGGGCTAAAAAATGAGGAAAAGAAAGCCACTCTACAAAAAACTATCATTCAATCTTATGAATCCCATACTCCAAATTAATATATTCACATAAATATTTACATTCGTCATTCAATATCCTCATTTTACTCAACTGCTACATACAGCACCAGCACCTGCACCGGCAATGCACCCACTTGATCAGTAAATATCGATTTCAGTTACGAATCTTTTATGAGGCCGCCATCAATTTCAAGCCTTACCGCTCACGATGGCGGTCTCCTGCGTTCATTGATAGGATTATATATTATATTATTAGTGTTATATTATATTATATTATATTATATGTGAGAGTATGTATAGATGTATATGTGTATGTCTATGTATGTATGCATGTGCTATGTATATGTATATATATATGTATATGTATGTATGTGTGCCTATATATGGATATATATCTATTAAAAACAAGTTTAAGCTCACTTCCTTATTTTGTATTTATTATGTATCATGACTATATTGTTTACCTTATGAATTGTTTTGTATATTATCTTTGTAAACACATTTTATATTATGTATTGTATTATTTTGAACGCAGAAATAAAAGCAAACAAACAAACAAACAAATAAATTACCAGAAATATGCAAATGAGCTAAATTAATTACCATAGTTTACCATAATATTCAATACACTTTACTTGAAATGCGTGCAAATTGCCGAGACGATCGGCCGTTTCTCGGCTGAGATCTTTTTATTGAGTTTATGCAGATGTCTCTATAAAAATGCGCAGATGTTACCAAAATGACGTTCCAATTTAAATTTGTGATTTATCTAACTTTAACTAAGTTTTCAAATATCTAGGTCACGGTGATTTGTATTGATTTATACTTTGGAGACCGATAGTCTTGTGGCAAGATATTAATTCATATTTCAACACACCACCCAGGTGAGGTAAATTGATACACAGTAGGAAGAAAATTCCTTTAATGGTTGAGTACCTTTTAAAGGGATCGTTTAACAATGTTAAATCTGAGACCGGTTTTACCATACTCGTTTTCCCCAATAGACTGTAGTGTTATGAAAACCGTTCGGCGAACGGTTTTCACAATTTGTAATTCCAATCATTAATATCTTGATAATCAGACAGGCGATCGGCTTGTAAAAGTCATGGAGTTCCTGACTGACCTAAAGGTTTATAATTATCATTGCAGCATGAGCTAAATCAAGGATTAGTTCTAAAGGATCTATGACAAAGTTACCGGATCCCTTTAATGGTAGGTCGGCTGAAGCTGGGGTAATGATATTATTGCAGTGCCCTCCCGAAGAACAGTATAAATACTAATGAGGATTCGAGATAAGTTATTATTATCATTTTAATTAATACTATTTTGTTTTATTATCATAGAGGCAAATACGTTGTGTGTTACACAATACGGAATATTGCCATTGTGAGTATTAGGGTGATCCTGACTTTAAAATATGTTTACCCTCATTTGGTGTTTTGCACATAGCTATCTTAGGATCCTCTGCTGTCATTGTTGATGATCTGTCGAAGACCACACCCTTGACAGCCGCACCATCATGGTGTAATGAAGAAGGACATGGATTCGATTCATTACAATGACCATGTATCCCTAGATAATAAGAAACACCAGAAAAAAGACAATGATCATGAGTTAGCTACATACACACACGACCATTATAATCACAGCATTCGTTTTATGTGAGTACAATCGTTTTATTTTTAGGTCAATCAATTTGTACTGCTGTGTTGAAAACTAGAATTCAATAAATTCTCGATGCTATTACAAAAGGGAACAATTAGTTATCTTTACGTTTTCATCACCTTGTAGGAAATTATCAGGGTAGAAGTTTAAAATCATGCAGGTAACATGGTTGTTCTTTTTTAGGGGGGGTATTTCAGAATACCTCAGACATTTGACCGTATAATCGTTCATACCGATTTCACCCATCCAAAGGTGCTGCGATTTTGCCAAAAAAAGGAACAAATCTTTGGTATTTTTATTTCCTTTAACACAACCCTAACATCAAAACATTAAATTTCATATTGTAAATGCATAAAACTCACCATTTAGTGATAGGAGCATTTGTGCAATCCAGACGCTGATAAAAATCTATTGTCGACAAACAAACAACAACAAGAATATATTAAGCAATACAATTGGCAATTAAAGTCATGAATAGATATATTTGATTTTGATTTTGATTTTGATTTTATTTCTGCATTTTTCCAATTATAATAACAAATATCAAAGAACATATAAACGTTAGGTATAATACAAAATATACATCCAATGATAACTTCATGTCAATTTTTTTTTTTTTTTTGTTAACATATGTACATATAATAACGAAACTTAATATTTATATAACATATTATTATGAATTTAAAGTATTATCCAAACTATCAGTTGAAAAAAAGTGCAGGAGACCGCAATCATAAGCGAAGCTTGACTAGGATGGCGGCCTCAAAAAGAAAAAAATAATCTTAAGGTAAAACTTAAAATGAAAAGGTGTTTAAACGTTGCATTACGCATAACGTTGTCATGTTGTATAGTACAGTATATACGATCGTGGCCCAAGGACATGGATTGAGGATGCCGTAGACCAAGTTCAGGTAGAATGATTTTCTACGGGCTTTTCAACGGATGAGGGGTGGGTGACACACAGCTTCAATTGCTTTATACGCTATAGTCACTAACCATCATCAATACGAAATGACATACGAAAAGGTCTTCTAAAAAGAGAACATACTTACCGAGATAGGCATGTTTACTTCTTCGAAAACCAGCATTGGGACCGTACATTCGCTTCTCTTTGTTACAGGGAGCGAGTAAAGTTCTTTTAAGATTGGGGTAGAATGTTCAAATTCCTTACTCCTGTCAGAACTCGGACGGCGTTGTTGTTTAGGAGTCCATGCGCGGATCTACGGGGGGGGGGTTAGGGGGTTTAAACCCCCCCCCCCCCCCTTGGGCGCCCCCCCCCCCAAAAAAAAAGGGAGAAAAAAGAGAGAAAAAAGAAAAAAAGAAAGGAAAAAGAACGCACGCTGGAGAGAAACCCTTTCAAGTGCAAATATTGTGAGAAGATATTCAACTCATCTGGTAACTTAACCAAACACATGATAACTCTGGATATAACTGTGTATTTAACTGTTACTTGATTTAAAAAGACGTTATCATGCACTGCTTTTTATGGTCTCCATTGTGTTAATAGATGCCAGGAAAACATCACTTACGGGGTTCAAATAAACACCCCCCAAAAAATCGGATCGCCGCTTCGCGGCTCGTGGACGATGCTCCGCATCGTCATTATTTTGGTCAAACCCCCCCCCCCCTTAGCAAAAAGCTAGATCCGCCCCTGGAGTCTCTAGTAGTCTGGAGACTAGTCTGGAGTAATAATACTAAAAATATTCCGCTTATATTATTATTATTACTTTAGTCTCCAGACTACTAGTCTCTAGTAGTCTGGAGACTGCAGTAATAATACTAATAATATTCCGCTTATATTATTATTATTATTATTATTACTTCAGTCTCCAGACTACTAGTCTCTAGTAGTCTGGAGACTGAAGAATGTTGTAAGTCAGCGAGCACCACATTTGTGCAGTATAAATAATCCATTTGAACATTGAGACACGGCTCTAGAAAAATTTATGGGGCAATAGGATAAAGTTAATTGAAAAAATACACTCTAATTGCTTTTTTCCTATTTTAATTTCGAAACTAGTTTCGAATATAAAACACGTACAATAGCCTTTATATTGTCATAATTATGTCTTGGAGTAATGGGTACTTACATCTGCCGTTGTCATGGGTAAAATGCGAATCGGGTACACCACACAGGTTCTGCAGTAGAAACATTTCCATTTTGACATTGAGACACAGTCTTCGAAGAGAAAAACCCGTCTGGTTTGACAACAGTTGGAAAGGCCTGGGCAAGTGGGCCATTTGAATGTACAGTCGCACAAGAGCTGTGCATTTTGTAACTTTTCACTTTTGACCTTGCCCCTGTCTTGATCTACTGCACACTCCATGACTGAAAAATCATGACAAACCGTCACTGTTTTCACGAAGTGACGGTAGTGAAAAAAAATTGCATTCACTTTGCGTTACGATTTTCCTCACTACCGTCACTTCGTGAAAACAAGGACGATTAACGGGGTATCATGTTTTTGTTAAGGAATAAACCAACGTCCTAATGGTACTAACCATGTCGATGATTGTGCCATGAAAAGAGAGTATAAAATCGATACATACTTGAGTTTCCAAACTTTTTGAGGGGTTTATTTATGAGGCAATAAGGTAAAGTTAATTAAAACACTACACTTAAAGATAAACTTGAGTTCTGGTAATGCGATTGCATTGTGAAAGAAAAGGTGTGGAATGGATCAGAAAAGTTGATCATATAGCATGTAAGTAATGGTGTGTAATGCAAGGTTCTGGAGTCATCAAAATCATCATAAATTTGGCAGAGTCTTGGTAAAGTAACAATCACTTACACAGAAAGATGTATATGGGACAACACACATGGTGTCGGGGCTAGTACTACCCTGATTTCCTTATCTTTCTATGCTCATTACTCAGCCAGTATACATTTTCTTCCAGAATTGTTTGGCACATGACATTTATTTGTAATCTTGAACATTCAGTATAAGTTTCGTTAGATTCTGTGAGAATTCATTTTCTTTTTTTACCAGAACTCAAGTTTATCTTTAATTGCTTTTACCCTATTTTAATCTCGGAACTAACCTCAAATATAAATCATAATAGCCTTTATATTTGTATATATGTTTTGGAGTAAGGGTACTTAAATCTGCCGTTATCATGAGCCGTTCTGCAGTAGAAATCATTTCATTAGGAATAGTCTTCAAAATATTGATGATGCAATAGGATAGGCAACACTTTTTTTTCTTTTTTTTCAATAGTTTTATTTAGATCCGCCGTTGTCATCACACGGTCTTCGAAATATTTATGAGGCAACGGGAAAAGGCAACAGGCACGAACATATCGTCACGCACGCGCACACAAACATACACATACACACACACATCCACCCACGCTTACAAAACTATAACAAATTGTGACATGTTGGTAAAGGCTCGTGTCTCTCATACGAGAGATCATAGATTCGATCCTTGCTCGACGCTTCCATCCTTAGAAAAAAGGCCACATTATGTTTGTTTTTTTGTCTCTCTCGTCCAAAATAAATGATTTTGTTATACTGGGGTATGAAGAATTGGAAAGCGTGCGGGTAGGGGACTTCTAATAATGATGTATTAATTAAACAGCTATTGCAGAGAGAAAAAATATTTCTGACAGGTTTCTTTCAAGTTGGTAGTTTGGTTTTTCTTCCCGTGTGATAGGTTGCGATTTGTTTTTGATAATACATAATGATAAAACGACGTTGCCGTCGAAATTTCCACTCGCTGTGCGTCGTGTTCCCAGGTCGACGCTCCGACATTTTTGTCGGCGACAATAATTGCTACAACCATGGCATTTCACGAGTTATGGTTGTAATGTTAAGACATTTTGTTATAAGGGAGGTTGATTACAGCCTTGGGAATTCGATTAGCCTCCACGAACCCAATGTTCATTGCGATGAAAAGCATGTTTGTTTCGATAAGTAGGATTAAGGATATTCGCGGAGGGTCGATATCATTTTATATTTTGTTTTGGATGAAGAAAAAAATGTACGAAATTAGTTTTGATTTTTTTTACTGCTTTAACTTTTGTATGATGTAATTTGTATTACATTTCTTGTTATTGTATTACTTCTGTTTCGAGGAATAAAACATATGATGTAACAAATAATTTGAGGTTATATACGTAATTTGTCGATTCGTTTATTCAATCTCCTCTCTTTCTTTCTTTCTCTTTCCCATTTCACTTTTATACCCTCCTCTCTTAATCTTCTCCTCTGTGTCAATTTAAATAATATTTATTTCTACCAATATGGACCAATATCGCGTCCCTTCACTTGCATGATCTTGCTCGTCTTTACTATATAACATGTTGTAAAGGTTAGGGTGAATAGAGGAACAAATACTTTGGGGTTCTGTTTTGTTTGTTTGTTTATTTATTTGTTTCTCACTGAATATTGTTCTCAATACTTTCGCTAATCATGCCATTGTCTTATCCAAAAAAAGGATTGATAAAAGTGTCTGCATCATTCTGGAGATCAACGAGTATATATATATATATATATATATCGAAACTCTTCTAATCCAAGTTTTTTTGTACAGAACCCTGATATTATATAATGAGGCTCTTTCATTAAAAGCTTATTTAGGGCAATATCAAGGATCTTGCTTAAAAGCACACTATTTTTATTCAGAGAATCATGTGATCCATGATCCATGTTAACATCATTCACATAAGAGTAGTCACACAAGAATGAAACATTAATACAATTTTCTTTTTACCAAAGTCATATGATTTATTTTAATCTACACATTTCCTTATCCATTCATACATGTATAATTTCTGTTATACAATAGTCATGTAGTTCTAACTATTTTATTTACAACCTTTGAAACAAGGTTAATATTTATCTGAATACATATATATATATCACATCATGATTTATAACAATTAAACAATGTATAACGACAAACTGTCATTATCATGTCAAAACATTATTATTAAATTACTTATTTCACTCAATACTTTTCAATGAGTGGACATGAAAATTATAATAAACTTTTACCAAAACATCACATTACAGACATATTTCAGGTTGCTTGAAATTATTTTCAAGCTATGAAGTGTTTGGTATTGGTTGGTTAGAACTCATTTTGCCAACTTTATATAACACCAATGGAAAAGAATACATGTTCAACTGGATCCTTTAAAATTTAAAATGTAGAAGTTTAGTGAAAACACAAAAGAGGATTTGGACTTGAAAAAAAAAATGGAAAAGAAATATTAGATCTACCGGTATAGAGAATTGAAGTCACAAGAACTTTTGCTTAATAAGCCTTTGGCCTAGTTTTCAGAAGGTCCACAAGACCCGTGTCTTCGGTGATTTACATCTGAAGTCTCATTTAACCTGTTTTAGTCTAATATTTCCTGTAAACCTGTGGTCTAATTAGATTTTTTGAAATAAAAATGCCCAATCTTCGCAAATTATCACAACTGTTATACAGTCAGGGGAGAATGCCTACTAAAAGTACATCAAGAATAAATTCACAAATATTCCCCTAAAATTGATATAACAGCACAATATTGAGCCTAACATGGCAATATTTGTGCTGATTATCATTATTATTTAAGAATATGAATGGTTGGCAATTGTCTAGAAATCTGATGAAATGATTTCAATTTGCTGATCTAGTACAACAAACACTTAAAACCTTTATCGGTAACTAGCATTTAGCAACCTAAAAAAACCTACATTGTAATTTATCTGGAAGGATAGAATGATACACTGATGAGAGGTCAAGACTTGTTTAGTGTTATGCCTCAGGTCACACCTTTGCATATTTGGCTTGCCTATTGCTGCGTATTTATGGCAAGCTGTTTTAACATTTATTCCTATTTCTTGATATCAAGAAATGATTTTCTGTTGTAAAGCAATGGTAATTCTTGATATAAAGAATCAGATTCTTGATATCAAAAAGTCGATTTCTTGATATCAAGAATTCAATTCTAGATATCAAGAAATAGGAATGAATGTTAAAACAGCTTGCCATAAATATGCAGCAATACGCAAGCCAAATACGAAAAGGTGTGACTGAGGCGTTAGAGGGGGAAGGCATGAAGAAGGAAGCGAGAGAGAGAGAGGGCGCTTGAAGGAGCAAAAATTGAGACGGAGAGGGGGGTGGGGGGAAGGAGACAGATATAAAAATGGTATGGAGAATGAGAGAGGTAATATCAAAATGTATGTCTTCTGTCTTATTCAACTGCTAAAGTTTTCGATCATAACACCAGAAAGATAGAGCCCCTAATTATATATGTAAGCTTCAATCCCTTGCAACATTTTACAAGTAAATGTGACCATCTACAATGGCTTAAAGGCATAAGACTTTTTTAACATGGAGGACATATTTCTTTAAGTCTTGTCTCTATCTCGTACAGCAAAAGCAGAAAAAAAAGTATTCACATCCAAATATCCCTGAGTAGCTGCAGACTCAATGAACATACATACACACACACACACACACGCACAAAATGAAATTTCAAAAATCAAACTGAACTGTATCTGGAATTTCAGGTAAAACACGGAACAATTTACACAAGATGAATGGTGAAATAAATAGGTGATATAGATACATATACAAACATGGAGCATACAAATTACATAGGAGAGGAGGCACACCCTCTCTCGTGAAATATGGAATAGTCTTGCATTGACGCCTATCCCATCTTAAGTTCTACAATATCATTACAAACAAACATGATGGCAGGACATTAGTGAGCATATGCTGTCTTATGATGCAACATGAAAAGCCGCATTATCAGGTGATTTAGCAGTCATTCCCAAGGAAAAGTATAGATCTTTTATTGTTAGTATTTGGTTGAAAAGCAGGGAGAAATATCCAGGAATAGAGCATCTACTCATTTCAGTGAGAAGTGACAGGGACCCGGGGGAGGTGTAAATTTGTTTGGAGTTCTCCAATTGATGACACATTTTAAGTGACAGGGACCCAGGGGAGGTGTAAATTTGTTTCGAGTTCTCCAATTGATGACACATTTTAAGTGACAGGGACCCGGGGGGGGGGTGTAAATTTGTTATGAGTTCTCCAATTGATGACACATTTCGTTCCTGTTTTCACGAAGTGACGGTAGTGAGGAAAATCTGCACGCAAAGTGTATGTGATTTTCATTCACTACCGTCACTTCGTGAAAATAAGGACGATTTTAAGTGACAGGGACCCGGGGGAGGTGTAAATTTGTTTTGAGTTCTCCAATTGATGACACATTTTAAGTGACAGGGACCCGGGGGAGGTGTAAATTTGTTTTGAGTTCTCCAATTGATGACACATTTTAAGTGACAGGGACCCGAGGGAGGTGTAAATTTGTTTTGAGTTCTCCAATTGATGACACATTTTAAGTGACAGGGACTCGGGGGAGGTGTACATTTGTTTTGAGTTCTCCAATTGATGACACATTTTAATTGACAGGGACCCGGGGGAGGTGTAAATTTGTTTTGAGTTCTCCAATTGACGACACATTTTAAGTGACAGGGACCCGGGGGAGGTGTAAATTTGTTTTGAGTTCTCCAATTGATGACACATTTTAAGTGACAAGGACCCGGGGGAGGTGTAAATTTGTTTTGAGTTCTCCAATTGATGACACATTTTAAGTGACAGGGACCCGGGGGAGGTGTAAATTTGTTTTGAGTTCTCCAATTGATGACACATTTTAAGTGACAGGGACCCGGGGGAGGTGTAAATTTGTTTTGAGTTCTCCAATTGATGACACATTTTAAGTGACAAGGACCCGGGGGAGGTGTAAATTTGTTTCGAGTTCTCCAATTGATGACACATTTTAAGTGACAGGGACCCGGGGGAGGTGTAAATTTGTTTTGAGTTCTCCAATTGATGACACATTTTAAGTGACAGGGACCCGGGGGAGATGTAAATTTGTTTTGAGTTCTCCAATTGATGACACATTTTAAGTGACAAGGACCCGGGGGAGGTGTAAATTTGTTTTGAGTTCTCCAATTGATGACACATTTTAAGTGACAGGGACCCGGGGGAGGTGTAAATTTGTTTTGAGTTCTCCAATTGATGACACATTTTAAGTGACAGGGACCCGGGGGAGGTGTAAATTTGTTTCGAGTTCTCCAATTGATGACACATTTTAAGTGACAGGGACCTGGGGGAGGTGTAAATTTGTTTCGAGTTCTCCAATTGACGACACATTTTAAGCGACAGGGACCCGGGGGAGGTGTAAATTTGTTTGGAGTTCTCCAATTGATGACACATTTTAAGTGACAGGGACCCGGGGGAGGTGTAAATTTGTTTTGAGTTCTCCAATTGATGACACATTTTAAGTGACAGGGACCCGGGGGAGGTGTAAATTTGTTTGTTCTCCAATTGATGACACATTTTAAGTGACAGGGACCCGGGGGAGGTGTAAATTTGTTTTGAGTTCTCCAATTGATGACACATTTTAAGTGACAGGGACCCGGGGGAGGTGTAAATTTGTTTCGAGTTCTCCAATTGATGACACATTTTAAGTGACAGGGACCCGGGGGAGGTGTAAATTTGTTTCGAGTTCTCCAATTGACGACACATTTTAAGTGACAGGGACCCGGGGGAGGTGTAAATTTGTTTCGAGTTCTCCAATTGATGACACATTTTAAGTGACAGGGACCCGGGGGAGGTGTAAATTTGTTTCGAGTTCTCCAATTGATGACACATTTTAAGTGACAGGGACCCGGGGGAGGTGTAAATTTGTTTCGAGTTCTCCAATTGATGACACATTTTAAGTGACAAGGACCCGGGGGAGGTGTAAATTTGTTTCGAGTTCTCCAATTGATGACACATTTTAAGTGACAGGGACCCGGGGGAGGTGTAAATTTGTTTTGAGTTCTCCAATTGATGACACATTTTAAGTGACAGGGACCCGGGGGAGGTGTAAATTTGTTTCAAGTTCTCCAATTGATGACACATTTTAAGTGACAGGGACCCGGGGGAGGTGTAAATTTGTTTTGAGTTCTCCAATTGATGACACATTTTTAAGTGACAGGGACCCGGGGGAGGTGTAAATTTGTTTCGAGTTCTCCAATTGATGACACATTTTAAGTGACAGGGACCCGGGGGAGGTGTAAATTTGTTTTGAGTTCTCCAATTGATGACACATTTTATATGACACACCTCTTGTTAAATTCACTCAATACAGTCAGGGGGTTATTGTAAATAATCACTTAACGTAAGAAGCAGAGCAGCGACTCACGAAACCGTCATAAGTACAGGTCCAACGACATCCCATTGAAATGCGTGTATTAAGTTTAACACGCATTTTAATGGGATGTTGGTGAGCTTGTACTTATGACGGTTTCGTGAGACTCTGCCTTGGTGGACCGAGCAAAAACACTTTGTAAAATTTGCTGAAAATGGGGCAAAAGGTCATCTGTAAAAAAACACTTCGCAACTGGAAATTAATGAGATTTAGAAAATAATTTCGTCACAAAAGATTCCAAGGCATCTCATTTGCCAGAAATCCCATGTTAAACATTGGGACAGGGATACAACTGGAAATGCAGAAGGTTGTGGGTTCAATCAGGCACGAAATTGAAACCGTAAGGAACTAAATAAGGAATACATAATGGAAATAATAATACTAATTATAGGAATTTCAATAGCGTTGTCAACCAGATATCTAGAAATTCTATTCTGAGGCGCTTTAATTAATACCCCGGCTTTAACCTAGCTGCCATTACAGCGCTCTCGCATTGCAAGGAATAAATTCCTGCCAGGTACCCATTTACCTCAACTGGGTTGAGTGTGGCAAATGTAGATTAATGCCTTGCCAAAGGAAATAGGAAACAAACCAAGGATATTTTATGCAATTTTGTTTATTACAGGTCTCTTCTACGAAATGCCCGAGACACCCCCGAACCTACAAACAACAACAAACAGGAAAGATGATAATGAAAATAATTTCACATACAAGGCAAGATTTATCCGTCCATTATCTCCTCCTTCCAAAAATACATGTATATATATATATACAAAGAAATATATGCCTGACGTATATATCAGAAAAACGTTAAAAAAAGGTAGAGAGTATTAGCTAGAATCTACTCTTTGTAAATGAATGTAAATTGTAATTCTTTATTGTTTAGTTTAATCATGGTGTGGGAAAATTTCTTTTTTTTAATTTGATGAAGATGCTAAAGATAAGCAACATTGGATATGTGTTGCAGAAGAACAAAACGTATTGATTTTGCCCAAAATTTTCACAACGTTGTCCCAATTTCCTTTGTTTAGAGAAGAAATGAACTCTATGAGTGGAGTAAAAGTGTAGCATTTGGCAAACGAATGAAGAAAATGAAAAGTACTTTTTATAAGCCATGCATAATGACACACCTTATTTCCAAATTGCAAAAGAAAAAAAAAGAACCTTTTGTTTTCCAATTTCCAATTAATGTTCATTTCTACACCTTTGAAATATCTTTAAAGATGACACTTATCCCACGCTCCACTACCTATATGTTCATTATGGAACACTCCAGCTACCCACAAAGCTAGGACTACTGATTTGAATCTTGGCACATTCCACTTTAGAGATTTATTTATTTATTAATTCATGTTTTATTTATTACAATTTATAAAACAGTGGAGGGTAGTCCGATTCAATTAAAAGAAACCGCTCTCCAACGGAGATGGGGGAGGGAAAGCATACCCCAGCAAGACCAACCACCAACAAAATTATATGATATCAAAACAAACAGATCAACCACATGTCAAATCAGAAATATATAAAATCATATCATACAAGGATTGATAAAGACATAGTTGGGGGGTTCAAGTAAAAATAGGCAAAGAAGATACAGGAGTGGGTAATAACCTAAAAAGTCAGCTATTTTTTTGTTTTTTGTTAGAGTCAATTGAAAAAGAACTAGAAGAAAATACATGTAGCATAGTAGTATTCATAATTTCAGCCATGTAATAGCCTCCTCCCTGAATAGTTTGTTGACCTTTCTCTGGTAAGCATGATACAACTAGACTTGTAGCAGCTGCCCGTGTGATTTCCCAAACACGACTTATAAACTCGCCAACAATAATGACTGGAAACTAAAGTGTCTGACAATTGTCCAAATTGTGCCATCACGTTTACTTTTTCAAACCACCGTAAATATAACAGTAATTCGGAGTGAGACCTAATGCGTTTCTAGCTGTTCAAAATGTAAGGCCTCATTTTGATATGTCGCTGCAAAACTGCAGCCGTTTTTTAAATAAAAGTGTAATACACATCACATTTCTGTATCTCATACATGTAACACAGAGCTAAATGAATACATGCAGGACCTGTGTTGTGCAAAGTGGTCCTTTGTTCACAGGTTATTTTAACAAAAAACAGCATTTTCTTTTGCAATAGTTTGCCAAGTCATATCTGAAAGAGTCTCAAATGATTACTTGCAACCCTTTAGCAAGATACAGGTATATGTTTTGAAAGTGAAATTCAGACTGCCTAAAAATTGTGTATCCTTTTGCAAGCTTCTGCAAATGCCAAGCAATACATCGGTGAAACTGCCCGTCCGATAAAAGAAAGAATCACTGAGCATAAGAGGGACGTCAGACTCCGTCGAACTGACAACTCAGCCGTAGCCGAACATGCTTGGGACAACCAGCATCAACCAGACTGGGACGGGGTTCAGTGCCTTTCCCAAGAACGGCATTGGTATACACGGAGGGTAAAAGAAGCTATCAATATCCGTCTCAATCCTAATAATTTCAACAGAGACAACGGGATCGATATCCCCGAATTTTGGATGCGGACGATACGCCGCCATGACACTCGCCGTCCTGCCAGCCAACAACGGTCGATTCCATTCAGCAGACGGCCCGAGCCAGCGGCCCGTTGATTGGTCGAGTACCGTATGCGTCGGCCAATAGGCCTGGTGCATCAGCCGAACCAGCGGCCGAACCAGCGGCCTTGGTGATTGGTCGATCACCGTGTGCGTCGACCAATAGGCATTGGGCGTTATTGTTCCAATTATCGATCGAATTTTAGACCGCTTTACGGTCCTCCCGTAAAGTATAAAAGACCCTTGCTTACAACAGTTTTTATCACCTGACGAAGTATTGCAGTAGCATACGAAACGTCGTGATCTTTTAGATTCCTTATTGACCACATTGCGAGACAAACGAATATCACTAGCGATATTATTTTCGATACTATATCCGCAATGAGTAATATATTTAGCAATATGTTTTTGATTGAAATACCTTAACATATGTATGTCAATGCAAACCAAAATCATTACCATGAATAACCCCCCAAAATTAAATTAGAATTTTATCAGGGTTCCCACAGAAATTTGAGAAACAAATTCCATGACTTTCATGACCAGATAAGTACCATATTTATATGGGTTGCGGCATTCAAGCGGCTACGAATACAGCCCAGTGATATATCTTATTTCATGTTTGTGATGACCTCAGCCTCCTCTCACAATTTCCATGATTTCCTATACTTTTGCATTTTCCATGACTTTCCAGGTTTTTCCATGATCATGGGGAAAATAATAACATTATTCAACTCCATGAAAAACAGTTCCAGTTTGTTTATTTGAGGGGAAAACATGATGATATATTCTCTCCTTACGTTTGTAAATGCCCTTGTTGCTATCATCTTCATAGCAAAGGCCTGCAAAAAGAGACACAAATCGTTCAAGTTTTCAACGCACATTGTAAAGAAAGCGTCATTAAAAAAAAGATATCAGAAACACAAAAGAGCAGTAATTTGGCATCTCTGTTTTAACACCACAGTTTTAGAATAAGGAAACAGTTGACATTGCAGCGACAGTTCAACGGTATGGTGAAGTGACTCAGCAAATACATTTCAATCAGCTTTAAGTACCAACTGTCCACCAGGTCCACAAACCAAGTCCATATCACTTGTCTACAGGACCAGGGGGTGTTTCACAAAGATCCTAAGTTGAACTTATCTCTAACATGGACTTAACAATTATGGAAAGCCGTTAGCATGTTTGAAAATATTTTGTAATTTTAAAAGGCATAAAATGTTGATTAAAATCATACATACATGTACATGTATTTTCTATTATCAAGGAGATTTCTTGTTCTTGATGTGGAATTTATAAAGAGTGTAAAATACTTGATTTTTCGCTTTTTAATATGTTTTAATTTTTAAGTCCAACTTAGAGTTAAGTTCGACTTTTGGATCTTTGTGAAACACCCCCCTGGTCTACAGGACCTGGTCCAATTGAGCCTCTCTGGTTTTTTCCAATTTCTTGATATTTGAAGTAAAGCTAAACATGATGATGTCTTCTCCACAGCCAGGTACTCATAGCACTTAATTGATCTGTGACACGTCTCAAAACATCATCTTTCACAGTAGGGGTATTAACTCATACAGCGTCCAGTTCTTATATAACACCGACACAAGAAGAAACACAGGTTGCGCAGCATGGCTCTTTGTGACATGTCTCAAAACGACATCTTTCACATCCGGGGATTGAATCGTACAGCGTCCAGTTCTTATCTAACACCGACACAAGAAGAAACACTGGTTGCGCAGCATGGCTCTTCGTAACATGTCTCCAAACGTCATCTTTCACAGTCGGGGATTGACTCGTACAGCATCCAGTTCTTATCTAACACCGCAAGAGAAGAAACACTGGTTGCGCAGCTTTGCTCTTTGTAACATGTCTCAGAACGTCATCTTTCACAGTCGGGGATTGACTCGTACAGCATCCAGTTCTTATCTAACACCGACACAGAAAAACACTGGTTGCGCAGCATAGCTCTTTGGCGAATTGTTTCATAATATGAAAAAAAAGTTCAATAGTTTGTGTGTTTGTGTGCGCCTCTTAAGTCAGCCGCACAGGGAGCCATCGCTATAACGTCTTGAGGTAGCTCTGCTGCTGGGACCCGTACTGACTGTTACCGATGTTACCCTCCAGCTGGGAGAGTCCGCCGGGGTTGATGCCACGCCCTGTGATGACCCCAAGGTCATTCAGCTGTCCAGGTACCCCTAGGATGAGAGAAAAGATGAAAGAGATGGAATGACAGGCGCTCAATCATTAAAAGAAGTTTTTCCTATAGGGTACCCATTTACCTCACATGGGTGGAGTGTGGCAAATGTAGATTAATATCTTGTCACACGACATTAGTGGCGTGGCGGGACTCGAACCGCGAACCATGCGATCCACAGTCCGGTGACTTATCCACTAGACCATGACACCTCTACCACAACAATGAGTTATCATTTCACACAGACTTTTGTAATGCCTCAGTCACACCTTTGTGTATTTATGGCAAGCCGTTTTCTCATTTATTCCTATTTCTTGATATCAAGAATTGAATTCTTGATATCAGGAAATTAATTCTTGATATCAAGAAATCGAATTCTTGATAACAAGAATTCTCATTGCTTTACAACAGAAAATCTTTTCTTGATATCAAGAATTCATAATTCTTGATATCAAGAAAAAGGAATAAATGTTAAAACAATACGCAAGCCAGGTACGCAAAGGTGTGACTGAGGCATACGAGAGACACTATACCTTGCATGGTTCCTGAAGCGGCTTTGAAGATGTTGAGGTTGCTCTGAGGCGTGGAGGATCGTCTGGCTAGCATCATGTCAGAAGACTGTTGACAAAGATAGACAGAGATGGCGAAGTGACATAGGTATTATTTTTATTTTATTTTATTTTTATTTTTTTATTATTTTTTTTTTGTTGTTACTACTTTAATGTTTTGATTTAAAAATGTATTCATTGTTACATATTTGTTCTCATTTGCTATGTTATCTTTATATATATGTACATATGCTTTTGAATGCGTTTTTTATGATTGTATGTTTGATGTAAACTTGCATTTTTAGTCTTTGGACTTTTTGACAAGTCATGAATAAAACCTTATTTGAACTTGAACTTGAACAAGGTATCATCAGAGCCATCTATACACAGGGTTTGGCCAATTTGGTTTCACTGGGTCACAACATGGTGTATATTCTTTTGTTTTGTGCTTGCCCAGCAAAGCAGTAGTCGCCATATTGTGTCCAACTCGAATCGGGTTGGCCAAACTTTCCTAATCAATCTAACCTCTAACCGCTAGATTAATATTCTTGGATCTTGGACTCATACTTCTCCCTCGAATAAGTAACTCTACTGGTTATCTCTACAACAACATGTTTCCTTCTGAAGACCTGCTTGTATGTCTTCAAAGTTCTGAATTATACGGTACCTAAATATCTTAATGACACTCTCCATATATTAGAAACCAGCTCATAACCTATTCTAAACACCTGACAAACATATACATGTACTAATTATTCCCAAATCCAGACTCTCATCTACCTAAAAGCTGTCTCCAAACATAGAACAATATCCCACTTTCCATCAGAGAATTTACCTGATAAATATTGAATGAGAGGAATAAACACATTTAGTATGTAACCGACAGCTACCTGAAATGTATATATAATTTTGTTCACTCTTTGTAATGGTGTATCAACTTGTCAAGCCACATAGGCTTTTACTGATACATCCTATTTCATTTTCCAACTATTTGTATTGAAATGTTATTACTTTGTTTCACATATTTAAGTTGATTTTATATGTACATTGTAAATTTTTATAACCTGCTTTTTGTGTTTTTTATTGAATTTGAATTAAAAACGTATCAATCAATCAAAGGTAGGAGAGATTTAAAAGAAAAAGGGAAAAGGGGAGGACATGGCAAAAGACGAGGAAGAGGCAAATGACAGTGCTTTCTATTAAAGACCAACCTACCCTGTCTCTGAAAGAATGTGTAGTGTTCGGCCTGGAGTCATTGTAAGGGAATGGCTGTAGATTCTTATTCGGCCTCTGCCCTCCACCATCGATGACGGCACTTGATATCCGATGCCTTGGGAGATCCCACTTCCCCGATGATGTCTACGGTGAAGAAAATGAAAAAAAGAATAACAAGAACAACAGCGATAAATGGAGGCCATGTAGGGAAGAGAGAGTTACCGCCTGTGCACGTTAAGAACCCACTGCACTATTTAATAATGATAATAATAGTGGGTTCTTGTTTAGCGCTCATGTCTGTCAAACTTGACACTCCTTACACTCCTGGCACTCCACAGTTATTTTCTCGGCCTGATACCCTTTTCTAATTGCACTGATTTTCATCGGATGCATCCGGACGCATCCGATGAAACGGCCAGTTAGAAAGCAACAGAGGAGAAAAAGGCGATTAAATAGCCGATGAAAAGAAGAGAAATAGGCGATTAAATTCTCATTCTATCGGTGTGACACCGATGAAACGGCCAGTTAGAAAGCGTTCGGGAGAAAAGGCGATTAAAACAGCGATTAAAATGGTCAAAGGTCGCAGTATACGCGCGCTTTATCGTAACCAGCTGTGTTTGTTGACTTATGGTTGAACATGCTGCATGCTAGCTAGATGGAGCGCGGGCTTAATAATTACGCAATAATTCTTCACTTCCGGCAAGGGCTCGCCACAGCGAGTGAATTTCACTGGCAGTTAGAAAGCGACAGGGGGAAAACTGCGGTTTCACCTTTGTTTACATACGGAAAGTTCAATCAGTATTTTCATCGGTGTGACTCCGATAGAAGCCAGTTAGAAAGCAGTATGAGCATGGCTTGCATTTCAAGGTATTAATCCCTACCAGGTACCCATTTACATCACATGGGTCGAGAGTGGCAAATGTATATAAATGTCTTGCAAAAGGACAATAGTGCCGCAGAGGGACTTGAACCGCGAACCATGCGATCTACACAACATTATCAACACTCATGGTTTAGGAAGGTCAAGTCAGTTAAACATAAAGAAAGACCGATGATATACAAGGCCCACAAACAATTTAGAAATATCATTGTTTTATCTTTTTTTACTGCAATTTACACTACTGGAAAATCCCATAAGAAACCGTCGGTTTTTGCCTTTCTGTTTTGTTTTAGATTTCTGCTACTCTCCACCCCAGGTGTATAATGGGTACCCGTTAGGATACTACCATCATTGTTGGTCAAACAGTTCTTGAGCGTCAAGTAACGCCCAGCTGGAATGCCCCCCCAGGCAAGCACTGAATCCAATGACCGGGGTAATAGTATATTTGTAAAGTGCTTAGAGGCATCGTAGGTGTCACTTATTCAAATGATTTTATTTCTCATGCAAAACATAATACAAGAATAATTATATCACAACAAATATTCAATGAAACGATAAGTATAATGGAAATAGCACGAGAAAAGAGGAACTAACTTGAAGCAGAGCTTGTCAAAGTGTTAGTTCCTCAGATGCTGTTTTACAATAAAACATGAACAAAGTATGCTTAGAAATCAATAAATAGACAAATATGTAGCTAAAAGTGGAATATTATTATTATTATGTAATTTGAGCTCATACTTACAGGAGGTCTTTGGTTTTCCCTGTAGAGGCCATTCTCTTGAGCAGACTCAATAGGAGGTAGCATGGTGTTCCGACTGAACTGACGTGGAGGTGAAACAGCCATGGGATGGGGCGGAGAACTCAACCTGTCATTAGCAGTCATCCTGGAATAGGAAATACACGCACATTCAATATTATAAGATGATGAAGTGGAACCTAATAAAATGATTGGTTGAGAGCGTACACATGACCAGGCATTCATTTTGCCTAACATTATCAAATGCTAATGACCGGTTAAGTAAAATCATGTTAAAAAAACATCATTTTATAAAACTAATAAAACATTATCTTATAAAACAAATATTATACATCATTTTGTTCGGTCATTTATAAAATTACCTATTCTCGGTACCTTCAAAACACTCTAAACTGGGTAATTCTTACTAATGCCCTCACTGCTGTGTATTATTTGTATACTAATTTCTAATTCATCATACATCTGTGAAATGCGTATATCAAGTTAAATCCGCAAAGTTGAAATATTTTTGAGAGTCATTTCCTGATGTTTTACTATACAATAGGCTTACGGTTGCACCATGTGAGAGAGGGGAGGATTGGGGAGTCCTGAAAAGGACTGTCTGTAATCTTTCTTTCTTGAGTGTGTGTAGTCCTGAAAAGGACTGTTGGTAATCTGTCTTTGAGCTTATAGTTCTTAAGAGAACTATAGCGCCGGTTGGAGAGGATGGGTAGTAGGAGGGGCTCGACATTTCAAACAGGTTGACTATCCATCGTCAGGAGTGATGTTGTACTGTTCATCTATCTGTTGAAAGGTACCCCTGTAATTTGGGGACATTTTGGGGGTCTACATGTGCCTGAATCAAAATGTCCAGCCCCATTTCAAGTATAAGAACAAACATAACAGACAAATTTCTTCGGAAAATAGAGGGGATTTATAACATTTAAAATTAATAAAGCAAAAAGTGTGCAGTGCAACTTGACGTTATAGCTTACGGTAGGTTTATTATTGCTTGCTACATTTTGTGATCTTTACGAGAATTAAAAATCGAATTCAAAACTTCAATATTTTTTCTTTGATTTTTTTTCTCAAACAGTCTCTGTTCTGTGTCTTTGATTTACTCTATAAGTTTCTCTTTTTCTAAAACTTTCTCTGTTTTAAAGATAAACTTGAGTTCTGGTAATGCGATTGCATTGTGAAAGAAAAGGTGTGGAATGGATTAGAAAAGTTGATCATATAGCATGTAAGTAATGGTGTGTAATGCAAGGTTCTGGAGTCATCAAAATCATCATAAATTTGGCAGAGTCTTGGTGAAGTAACAATCACTTACACAGAAAGATGTATATGGGACAACACACATGGTGTCGGGGCTAGTACTACCCTGATTTCCTTATCTTTCTATGCTCATTACTCAGCCAGTATACATTTTCTTCCAAAATTGTTTGGCACATGACATTTATTTGTAATCTTGAACATTCAGTGTAAGTTTTGTTAGATTCTGTGAGAATTCAATTTCTTTTTTTACCAGAACTCAAGTTTATCTTTAATTTCTGAGATCAATCTTCTTTCTAATCATAGAAACTTGAGATAACTATGGAGTCAACAGGGGTCGTATCTTTTAGCAAAAGGATGTTAACTGTCGTAACAAACTAAAATTGGGACAAATCGTTTGTTAATGTCTGCCCAAAGCTGGCTGCGTTCGCCTGAAGTTATAGGAGGCATCTGCGTATAAAGCACCATAGGTAAGTGTTCGTTCCACGCGTTTCGACTATGTTATGACAATCATTTTTCCCCAAAATAAAAGATTTTTAGAATACTGCCCCAGAAAAAGCAAAGAAATGGTACAGTCAAGCCCGATTTAGTGACCACCTGTCTACAAAAACCACTTTTTTTTTAAATTTCCCTTGAAAATAGTTTCTCATTGAAACATGCATTAATTTAAAGGAACCTGTCTACAAAACCACTTTTTGTGTTTTCTTTGGGCGGTCGCTATAGACAGGTTCGACTGCACAATCAACTCACATTCTCTTGCCCGTGATAAGAGCATCCATGCCCGGGACGCTGGGTGTCTTAGCCCTCTCGATAGGTCGAAGACTCCTCCTACCAACTCTAGCCGATGGTAGACGGTGGCCGGGAACATCGGATATTCTCGTACTGGTAGGTCTGCTGCTGATTCCCTTGGTGGCTGGGAGCAGCGCAGGAGATTCCTCACTGCAAAAGACGATTGCACAAGTTTTAAAGGCATCGTTTAACAATGTTAAATCTGAGATGCAAGGCCCTACGTGTTATCAGTGTCTGTGATATGGTGTAATATTGAAGCCCTAAAAAAATTGTGCTTCAAAATGATCATGAAGTGCCTCAAAAAGGTAAAAAAATCTTTGAGTGACGGGTTTTACCATACTAATTTTCCCCAATAGACTGTATTGTTTTAAAAACCGTTAGCAAAGCAGAAAATTTGATTTAGATTTACAATCATAAATATCTTGATAATCAGACAGGCGATCGGCTTGTAAAATTCATGGGGTTCCAGACTGACCTAAAGGATTCTAATTATCATTCAGCAATGCAGCATGAGCTAAATCCAGGATTTTGTTTCAGAATCTGAGACAATGGTATTGAGCCACTTTAAAGTCATGCACAGTATTGGTAAGCCCTTAAAAAACTTTGGTCTAATTTCTTTTAATTTAGATGATAAAAAGGACTAGCAATACTAAGCTTCTGTGTTTTGTTTTTCCTCTGTAATATTAAACAAAGGAGACAAAAAAATTATTTGGATATCATCCTTGGACGTAAATTGTGACAATGGCAAACTGCACTATACACATGAACAACCTGCGATGACTGTGTGTCTACGATATTGTATATACATGGTGCTTGCTGGTATACTACCCAGTAGAGCGGAGCATGTGTACCATCATGTGCGGATTAGAAATTGAATCTAATGACCGGAATAGTAATAATTACTAATGTGAAGCGCTTAGAAACGATGTATTAGAGCGGGACTGCACTACTTGCGCCCTCTATAAAGTCAACAATACCTAAGCAGTACCCGCTGGTACCCCATGATCCCCTTTTTCTTATGTTAATTGAGAGCTGATTTGATGAGATAACCACCTGCCAGTTACCATACAGGGAGGTCTAATCCCTCCTGGCCAAACTAGTGCAGATAGGCTTTAAGCGCTATACAACTGTGACTAGTATTATTACAGGGAATCGATTTTGTGAATCTCTTGTACTTACGTCATAGCAGAAGGTACCCTGTCTTTCTCTCCCTGTCGAATATGAAGTGCCTTTGACGAGATGGTCATCACGCCGGTCAGCGATTTGGACTTTGGTGCCTGCCAGTTGAAGGACGTAGACGGTCCCACACGGAACTAAAAGGGTAAATACAAAAATTTGAGAGGTCAGTGAGCTTCTAAACATATGTCTAAGCATTTCACTGTTACAGCTGTCTATAAGGCAAAATTCCTTGCAGAAAAGTATTGTGATGTCACATAGTCTATCCAAAATAATGGGTGATCAACTTGTATTAAACGCACTACATAATTGAGCGCAGCTTATGACTGCACATGACAATATGCCTGCTAATCCTAGCCTCAAAACTAATCGGCTTGAGCTGTCTTAGTATTTTAAATAAGCTTAATACTGGGTAAAATATTCATATTTCATATTAACCCTTTTGTGACAATCATTCCACATTTTATAGTTTGTCCCAATAACTTTTGATTCAGAGCATCAAAAAATATGCAAGATGCATAAGCAGAAAAGGGAAAGTGTTCTTGACATACTGCATCCATTTTTTTTTAATAACTATCTTGCATTCGATGTCAGGAATTTTAAAAAGGAAAATAAGATTTAAAATCCTTTAATAGGCAACACATTGGGAAATTCAAAATCATTGTTTTTTTAATCAAAATTTGCAAATGTTCAACTTTTCAAAAAACATTCCCTCCCATGTACATTATTATCAGAGACATAACATTTGTTTTTAACCATGTAGCGATAAAAGAAAAATAGCATTGTTGTCAATAATTAAAGATACTATGTCCCTTTTGCAGCAAACATCAAATTCTGTAGAGCTTTGCAGGAGTTATGAATATGTCATGTATGTCCTATCTGTGAAATTTAAACGTTAGCAGTGGCCTAATATTCAAATCATGCAAGGAAACCTGTGTACTTGCTAGACTTCACTGTCAGACACTATTGAGTGACTGACTGGCTTTTTTTCTTCTTTGACAACTAAAAGTCATTATTTTCCCACTTAAAGACGTTTTCAAGCCCCCTTTTTTTAGGGAAGTTCTAAATTAGTATTATCTTTCAAATGCTGTTGGAATTAAACCTTTTCGTTTTTTGGGCCTGCAAATGGGACATAGAACCTTTGAAGGACAAGTGAATCCTGTCCCCAAAAAATAGGTTCATACACTTACAGATCCTATAGGAGCCAGTTTGCTAGGCGGGTCCATGAATCTTCCTGTCGTCACCCCCAGAGGGCTGGGGCTGAGTGGTATGACGTAGGTAGGCGCCATGGTAGGTGTCAGATTGGTATCTGGATGATCAGGCTCCACGGCTGGTCGGCTCATTAGGTTCTTCTCTTTATCTAGAAATTGACCAAGAATAAAAAGCATTGGTCCACGTTGATATATAGCCTTTGGTCTGGTGAAACACTTGTGATACAATTACTGCAAGGCTTAGCTGGAATGTCATTCAGTGTCATCATCGTCTCATCAATGCCGTTCCATGGCAAATATTCCTTGCATTAAATTAGAAAACGCATTCCTTATGCCTCAGTCACACCTTTGCGTTTTGGGCTTGCGTTTCGCTGCGTATTTATGGCAAGCTGTTTTAACATTTATTCCTATTTCTTGATATCAAGAATTACCATTGCTTTACAACAAAAAATCATTTCTTGATATCAAGAATTCATAATAAATGTTAAAATGGCTTGCAAAAAATATGCAGCAATACGCAAGCCAAATACGCAAAGGAGTGACTGAGGAATTAAACCCATACATTTTCATTTTTAAAGATAAAGTCGAGTTCCGGTCATGCGATTGCATTGAGAAAGAAGGTGAGTGGAAGCTATTGGGAAAGGTTGATCATGTAACATTTAATCATTGGTGTATACTGTGAAGTTTGGCATCATCAAAATGGTAAGATATTGACCCAGTCTTGCTCAAAGTTACATGCAATTATTGCACTGTACACAGTATCAAAAATAATATCATATATCAATTCCATATAATAGTTTCTTATCAATTCCATATCATAGTCCCACAAACTGATGAATAAGATGCAATCTTTACGTGGCCAAGTGGTTTAAGGCACTTGACCGGAGATGCGAAGGTCGAGGGTTCGAATCACGACACGGCACTACTATTCTTTGGCAAGATATTAACCTGCACTTGCTACTCTCTACTCAGGAGTTAAATTGGTACCCCGTAGGATGCGACCGTCATTGTTGGTCAAACAGTTTTTGAGCTTCAAGTAACGCCTGGCTGGAATGCTCCCCAGGGAGTGGAGATTGTGCACACAGTGTGTGCGGGAAAGTATTGAATCCAATGACCAGGGTAGTAGTATATCGCTTGGAGACATCATAGATGTATTAAGCGCTATCATTATTATTACCTTCTTGATGTATCTTGATAAGTAACCTCATCCATGTGACTACTTCAGCCCATAGGACATCAAAGGTTTGACTAAGCACCGTGTTCTGTATGCACGCACTGGGTGTGAGTGGGGGAAAGCCTTCTCTTCTTGGCGCCGTATGATCCAGTTTCCTCTCATGATTATCATCATCTCTGGAAGTAGAAAAGGCAAGATACAATTTACTCGAAAAATCAACTATGAAAAATACATTCAATTGAAAGAGAAGTTACTTAAAACTGCAATCTTCACAGGAGAATGAAGATCAGGGGGGTGTTTCACAAAACTTGTCATCAGTGACAAATGACATTTTTTGTTATAAGCTACTGAAATCCTTGCTTCTGATTGGTTATCAGCAGAAATGTCACTGATTTTTGTCATTTGTCATTGAAGAAAGGCTTTGTGAAACAGGTCCCAGATTGTCTGTTTGGAACCAGACGGGCATCACAACTACTTCCCCCGTGGGGGTGTTTCACGAAGACTAAGATCAACTTAAGTTGGACTTGAAGTATGGCAGGCCATTCATGCCACTAGTTCCTCTAACCATTCCTGGCATTGGATTATCAAGGGATGTACAAATCGTGGTCACAAATCTTAAGAATTTACACTTTTTGATAGTTCATTATTGAAGGAAAAAATATATTGTAAAGATCATAATTTCTAAGGGTTTTTTCCCTCTAATTATATATCTGGTTCAAGAACTTTTAAGGGCATAAATCGCACACCATAGTATAATTCCAAGTCTTAAAGGGAATCAACCTCAAAGTACATGTTAAATTCAGTTTGTAGGCCATTAAAAAAATTATCTGAAAAATATAAAACATCATACATTTCGTCGCTGTTTTCACGAAGTGACGGTAGTGAAAAAAAATTGCATTCACTTTGCATTACGATTTTCCTCACTACCGTCACTTCGTGAAAACAAGGACGATTTGATGAAAAGGGTAACTTCAGAATCCTTGTTCTTTGGCGGCTCTGAGAATTTCCAGAACGCCGCCAGTGTGTTTGCGCAAGGCCCGTTCTGTGACGTATTGCATGGATTCGACTGATATCGCGTACGTACATTTTCCTGTAAACTGTAATCACTGCAGATCATTGTATTGCATTGTATTGCATATAACGCGCACACAGCGAGCTACACCAGGAACAACGTCACAACCCGGAAGTTTTGAAGGGAAATTTCGACAAAATGGCAGCTTCCTTGGGGAGCAGACGACGTTGTAAATATGGCAAAGTAAGGTTCTTTATTGTAACTGCAAGACAATTTTATTTGGCCTACAGCAATGCTTTTTAAACAGACGAAATTGCAAAACTAGTAGTACATGGAAAGATTTTTGAGGAATAAAAACACAAATGGTTAACAACTACAGTATTTTCTACTAAGAGACGTGAGTTTAGACGAATGTCTGGATTTACTTCACCATTTCATATAGAAGGTATATCATAGACATTTAAAGCTCTTATTTTTTATACACACCTGAATTTAGATCTGGTGAGCACACATGCGTTTGTCTCAATCTCTCACAATCTTGAACTTTGACATTTGTGGTGTTTGCTTTAGTGGTGTTTTTTTTTTTTTTTTTTTTGGGGGGGGGGGGCCCGTTTCCCAGAAATACCTGGATGTTTTGATGGATCAAAATGAAGTTTGAATGACACATTCGCATTCAGCAAGCATCACCTAAAGAATAATGCAAGAATAATAGGGTGGATGAGGGGTGGGGGGGGGGGGGAATATACACTTCCAAACTATGAATAAGAACTCCACTTACGCTTGTCTTGCTTTATCGTATGCAAAGAATTCTTCTACCGTTCCATCAGATTCAATGATCTCTTCTTCTAGTGTGTTCACATGATCCACGACCGTCATCTCAGGGTAGGAGAATGTGTCCACACTTGGGATGGGGCGTATGTGATGACCTGATAACTTCAGGCTGTATTAAGACAGGAGAAACAGAGGATTATTTCAAAATTGAACACATTTACTGACTTTAATTCATCTTACAGTCGGTACTATACAGTGGAACCTCATTGCAAGAGACTCCCTTTGACTGTCTGTCCATGGTAATAATAATAATAATAATACAGCATTTATTATGCGCCATCGATCTAATAAACTTTTCTGAGGCGCAGAGGGATAGAATTAGAATGAGATACATAGAGATATGAGAAGGGGGAAGAAAAAAAAATGCATAGATCTACATTATTCTTTTAAGTGTGTAGAACTGTTAGGCGGGTAACAACTTCAATATTTTATTTCTAGTCATCAATTTCCAAACAATATTGAAATAGGATATTATTTTTTTTTTTTTTTTTTTGCATTTTTTTTGTTGTATTTTGTTGTATTTTTTTGTATTTTTTTTTTTTTTTGGGGGGGGGGTATTTAGTCTGTTTTTTAGAAACAGAGAGCTTAAATAACTTGCATTTCCACACAATAAAACTTGATTTAAGTGACCATTTACAAATATTTCACCTGGTAACCAGACAAATGTGTCTTGTTTTGTTTGTATAAATTTCTTTCTATCAATTTGTGCAAATCGAAGTTCACGGTAAATGAGGAATGCCTGTCATAATTCAGGGAATCAATCAATTGAATCGGCCTTGTTTTATTTTAATCACTCGTTCACCTTCACACATCACTTCCAGTTGCCCACATACTGTATCAATGGAATCGACTACAATGACTATGAGTTACCTTGCAAGTAAACTGTTCTGCATCTAGGTTGAAATAATTACCGTCTATTTCAACATCGATTTCCTTTATTGTTTACCGAAATGTACCCTTGATGTAATGCTTAAAATAAATGCTTAATTGCTTTTTTTCCACTATTCACTAATGGTATTCATTTTAAGCTTCCGCAATGGGTAGCTGTTGTTTGTTCTGTTCATTCATGAAATAACAAGGCCATGGAGCAATTGATTAAATCATGGTCGAAATATCTATCATATATTTCAATATCAATTTCATTTATTGTTTACCTTGATTTACATGTGTACCTTTCATTTTAGGCTTCAAATATGCATCTATATATCATTTATCAATCTCTAATGGTATTCAGTATTAAAGGGACTTGGTAACATTGTTCAGATGAGAGAAAATGATGCTAAGGTAGTGACTTCAATGCTAGATGTACAATTAAAGAAAATCTGAAAGTTTGAGTGAAAACAAGACCATCATTAATGATAAAAATTGGGAAACACCGATCTGATCAATTTCCTAATTCTCCCAACTACAGTGTATATTATAACAATTTAATTCCATTTTAGGTGAATGTAAATTGTCACAAAGCAATAAATTGGCTCTATATACCACTCCAGACATTTCAGTGTTGAAAGATTTTTTAAAGCCTGTCTTATGTCTTATTTTCATGGAAAAACCATTGGACAAATTCAAAAATGGCTAGGAGAATTTACTGTTAGAGGGTGTCGAACAGTGACGCCTTCAAAGAAAACCATAAATATCTTTGTGGATTGAGAATTTTGTCCAGGATTCTTTTGCATGTTAGAGGGCTAGTACAGTAGAAGGAATATAATAAGTAACATTTCATAAAAAAATTACGCTGTTTTTGCATCAACAATGTTACCGAGTCACTTCAAAGAAAACCTCACCAGTTGGAAACAGTTCAAGATTTGGCTGGTGTAGGAAACCCATCTTGACAAATTCTCCCAGGAGCATGTACTGTACAAAACGCAATGAATTCATGACATAATCAATCAAGCATGTTTTCATTACGAGAAGAAACTCTTACCCATGTCTATTTTGAGTTGATCTACCAGGTACTTCATGGTCGGCGATGTCGAGTAAGACACCGGTGGTCGGTGATGAGGGCTCCTCTTGAGGGTATAGCTGAAAGCCTTCATCACTTGGCGCTACGAGTTGACTTCCAAGGATTCTACGGACCAAAGATTCAGGAATTGTCATCACTTTACTTACAAGACTTTATTACAGAAGTATGCTGAACATACCTCACTCTTTTCTTTCTCTATTCTTTTTTTTCTTTTTCTTTCCTTTTCTTCCATAAAAGCAGATGGGGACACATTTGTGATAAGAATAGTATGATATATTATCATTATTTACTGTATTTTAAAAGGTTTTTGTTTCCAGTCACAGACTATATCTATCCCTATCACTTCTGAATTAATAGTACTTCCTCTAATAATAGAAAACAGTAACTTGGTCATGAAATACTCTTCATTAAAAAATTATATCAATTATTTTCCATTTCATTCATTTGTGAAAAAATCTACAACATGCCTGTTTACATTGCTTTAAAGGGATCGTTTAACAATGTTAAATCTGAGGTACACGGCCCTACCTGTTATCAGTGTCTGTGAAATGGTGTAATATTGAAGCCCTAAAAAAATTGCGCTTCAAAATGATCAAGAAGTGCCTCAAAAAAGTAAAAATCTTTGAGTGACCGGTTTTACCATACTCATTTTCCCCAATAGACTGTAGTGTTATGAAAACCGGCAAACGGTTTTCAAAATGTGTAATTCCAATCATAAATATCTTGATAATCAGGCAGGCGATCGGCTTGTAAAAGTCATGGGGTTCCTGACTGACCTAAAGGTTTATAATTATCATTGCATCATGAGCTAAATCCAGAATTTTGTTTCAGAATCTGAGACACGGTTACCGGATCCCTTTAATGAAGCAAAAACATTGTTCTGTAATTTCTAACTTCATAAGTAAATCTATTTTGAATTACAGAAGATCTGTTTTTAACATGGCTGAAAATATTGCTTTGAAAAAGTTGGGAGAAATACAGTGTGAAATGTATGTATACATCATTTTGCATTTCAAGATCTTTTTCTTTCTTGAAATTTTCTTGAGCTTCTGCTCTAGACACTTTTCACTTTACCTATGGTTCCAAACAGTGTGTAGAATCCATTAAAGAGAGAGAGAGACGCAGCGATCGACAGAGAGACAGAGAGATTGACACACAAAGAGAGAGAGAGAGAGAGAGAGAGAAGGATTGAAATAGAGAGAGAGAGAGGAGAGGGTGAAAAAGAGAGGAAAGAGGGAGACGGTGAGAGAGAGAGGGGAGAGGGACAGGGTGAGAGAGAAGGTGAGAGAAGAGGGAGAGACTGAGAAAGACATAGATGGAGAGAGCGAGAGAGACAGCAAGAGACAGAAAGAGCAAGAGACAGAAAGAGCAAGAGAGAGAGTGAGAGGGAGAAGAGGGAAAGACTGAGAGGGACTGAGAGAGACAGAGACTGAGAGAGACAGAGACTGAGAGAGAGCGAGACGGAGAGACATAGAGACAGAGAGAGACAGAGACACAGAGAGAGAGAGAGAGAGAGAGAGAGAGAGAGAGAGAGAGCAAAAGACAGAGACAAAGAATTGATGTGTGTACCTGAGATGTGGGAAGCGAGTCTTCCACACTTTACATTCGTTGTGGAGCTGTGAGCTTGACAGCGTGATTTTCTGCCCTTCGTACAGCATTCTGTCAATCTCATCAAACATGCGCTGTACACGCTTTGCCGAGATCTTGTCAAACTCCTGTCAAATAAACAAAAAACAAAATCATACAAACACTACCAAGATGACGCCAAGGCACTGCGTAACCATTTATTCACTGGAATTTAAATAATAGTGAACATGTATACATGTAGCTTTACGAATAGCACAGCTACAGGGTATCAGCTTTTATTAAAACAATTTAGCATTTCAATGGCCTGAAATCGGAAGGTATCTTTAGTTGACAGAATTAGAATTTCTGAAACGAGTCCCCATTTTTAAATATTTTTCTTCCTTTAAATCCAATATTCATTTCATATTCCTCTCAGGCCCGTTTAAAGCATTTTGTCTGATTTTGCCTTTCTTCGCCTAGGTATAGAAAATGGGTACCTACATGTAAGATATTTTCTCTACAATGGAAAAAAGAAAAAAGATTATTCCTGACGGTAATATGTCACTGAATCTCTCCAAAGAGATCCCCTTTCATTTCTGTCAATGAAAACATACAATGCGTAAAGTCAATGGAACTTTTGGCTCTAAAAAATCATTCAGATAACAATAACATGCATATAACGGTAGTAATATTAATTCTTTGGAATGAAAAATGCATAGTACAGCAGCACAAGGCTAAATCCTTGTTCAGATATGACGCGGCAAAACCGCATCATTTTTTAAAATAATGATGACGTAAAGTGTATTATACCATTCACGTTTCTGAAATTATGCTGGTTAAAAAATGAGATGGACACACATGAGAAATAAAGCATCTGCAAATATGCAATCATGCACGTTACCTTCAAAATTGGCAAAGCAATGAGATGGAAAGAGCATTGCTCACATACATGTACTTTTTGGTAAGAATGAATTATTTGACAGCATGATGATGAGGATGAGGATGAGGATGATGAGGATGAGGATGATGAGGATGAGGAGGAGGAGGATGAGGAGGAGGAGGAGGAGGAGGAGGAGGAGGAGGAGGAGGAGGAGGAGGGGGAGGAGGAGGAGGAGGAGGAGGAGGAGGAGGAGGAGGAGGAGGAGGAGGAGGAGGAGGAGGAGGAGGATGAGGATGTGGGTGAGTAGGATTAGAATGAGGATGATGAGGAGGATGAGAATGAGGATGAGGATGATAATGATGATGAGGATGATGAGGATGAGGAGGAGGAGGATGAGGATGAGGAGGAGGAGGAGGAGGAGGAGGAGGAGGAGGAGGAGGGGGAGGAGGAGGAGGAGGAGGAGGAGGAGGAGGAGGAGGAGGATGAGGATGTGGGTGAGTAGGATTAGAATGAGGATGATGAGGAGGATGAGAATGAGGATGAGGAGGATGAGGATGATGAGGATGAGGATGATGAGGACGAGGATGAGGATGTGGATGAGTAGGATTAGAATGAGGATGATGAGGAGGATGAGAATGAGGATGAGGATGATAATGATGATGAGGATGATAAGGATGAGGATGATGAGGACGAAAATGAGGATGAGGATAAGGATTACGATGAGGAGGAGGAGGATCAGGATGATAATGATGATGAAGGTGGTAGTGGTGGTGGTGTTGATGATAATGATGATGATAATGATGAGGATGATGAGGATGATGAGGACGAGAATGAGGATGAGGTTGAGAATGAGGATGATGAGGATGAGGATGATGAGGACGAGAATGAGGATGAGGATGATGATGTTGATGATGATGATGATGATGATGAGAATGAGAATGAGGATGAGGATGAGGATGATGAGGACGAGAATGAGGATGAGGATGAGGATGAGAATGAGGATGATGAGGATGAGGATGATGATGATGATGATGATGATGATGATGATGAGGATGAGGATGAGGATGAGGATGAGAATGAGGATGATGAGGATGAGGATGATGATGATGATGATGATGATGATGATGAGGATGAGGATGAGGATGATAATGATTATGGTGATAGAGAAAATAATGATGATGATGATGATGATGATAATAATATTGGCGCCAAATCCACTTGAAATCAAATGCTAAAGATGCACTTGTGCATACAAAAAAAGAAAAAAAAATATATACATACATCATCTCCCCATGAAAAGAGACTGCTTCTCTCTGTCGAGTTGCCTGAAGTAGTCCAGCCATTGTTGAACGACGAGACGAGCACGTTCTGCGGTTCCTCCTCCGCCGTTGACGCAGACTCCGGACCGCTGGATGACGTCAGATAGAAGTCCAAGGCACGGCTGACGGTCTGGATGAAAGGGAACGGGAGAACGTCTTCCGGTCTCTCAGGGAGGGGGATAGTGGTGTGGCTGTCATTGCGAGATGAGATGCCTCTCCTGCATGATGGAAGCAAGAAAGAAGAGGAAAAAAATAATATGGATATTTACATACATGTATATTGCGCCGGTATCCGCCAGGCTCTGACGTTCATGGCGCTTTACGCATATTACCCTGGTAATAGCCGAGCTGCCAAAGTAACTAGAGGCTCAAGCATATCAGGTTCCCCTTTACACCTGGGTGGAGAGTGGCAAATGTAGATTAACGTCTTGCCAAAGGACTTAAGTGCCTCGGCAGGACTTGAACTCCGTACCTTGTGATCTGCAGTCGGTGACTTATCCACTAGACCCCAACACCTCTACAAGAATACTATGATTGGTTAACTAATCGATAATTAATCACTCAATTAAAAAAAAAGAAAATGAATTAAGAAGAATACATATTTTCAATGAATTGAATAGAATGGCATCGAATCTATTCACCTTTTTCATGAAAACATGCAAAGTCATAGAATACAATAAAATATATCTTACAAATATGGATAAGACAATAAAATGGAAAGTACACTTAAAAGGAAATTATGAAGTGATTGGATCATCAACAAGTTACAGCAACTTTACTATAGATAGATGATACCAATTAATTAATTTCATTAATCAATAAATACAGCCTTTTTTCAAGAAATGGGTGAAAAGACAAGATACATGTAATTACACTTTACATAATTATGGTCAACTACATGTATGTAGATGTATTTGACTCTTTTTCTGCCTTTTCAATGCTAAGAATACATGTATATCAATCTCACTTGAATTTAAACAGTCTTCATATAATGTTTACCATAAAAATGGAAACAGATCCACTTACAACCTGTATTAAAGCTACTTGTATTGAAATGTCTAAACAAAAATAGAAAATCAGGGCTAAAATACATGTAAATGTGATATTTGGCCAGTTGCCAAATGTTGCTTAGCTATTAAAAATAAATATTTTGAGTTTATTGATATTTTGAGCGACTCCCTTTCCCTTTGTTCATTGCTAATAACATGTATAAACATGTATATATACATGTATAAACATGTATATACGCATGTTCTAAAAGCTTAGCTCCTCACCAGAGATTCCGTGTTCGAACAAACAGACAAAATAAGCATACAAAGGAGAAAGGACAAACGTGGTATGAAATATTTCAGATAGAGAATAGGCCCCAAAAAATAATAAAACAGAAACTATTAATAGATTATTGACATTGAGCATGACAACTCATCTGTGGAATATCTGAATAGCCCATTTTCTCTTGTTATGCTCATATGACTATGGATTCTTTTCAATCTATATCTAGCATAGCAGCCAAAGCAAAGAGAGTAACAGCTTTTTCAGAAGACAGGAGATTTATATTATTCATATAAAGAAACGTCATATAAAGAAACGTCATATAAAGAAACGTCATATAAAGAAACGTTGTATAAAAAGCATTGTATAAAAAACGTTGTATAAAGAAACGTTGTATAAAGAAACGTCATATAAAGAAACGTCATATAAAGAAACGTCATATAAAGAAACGTCATATAAAGAAACGTCATATAAAGAAACGTCATATAAAGAAACGTCATATAAAGAAACGTCATATAAAGAAACGTTGTATAAAAAGCATTGTATAAAAAACGTTGTATAAAGAAACGTTGTATAAAGAAACGTCGTATGGCAAAAGGAGCGTACAGACTAGTTTACAAAACAGCATCGTATAAAGAACCGTGTAAACAAACTAATTTTGACAAGGTCAGTCGACATGACAGCTAGCCAATCATCAGTGCCTGCTGCTGGTAAGCCCCACCCACTATACGACTTTTTGTATGATACAACGTTCACATTGAACCGGGACCCTGTTTCTTTTTTTAATTTTTGTTCCAAATAATATTTCAAAGGATGCTCAAACACGAGTTTTGTTTTGCAATGTTTCTTCATATGACGTTTCTTTATTATGAAGTTCAGACTAGGAACAAAGTAATGACTTGTCGTATAGCTAAACAAGGTTTGTACAGCTATACTACAAATGTTGGTAGTCTGAATGAAGGGTTAAATGGATCTGCAAGAGAGATCCCAGAGAGAGAGAGAGAGAGAGAGAGAGAGAAAGAGAAAGAGAGAGGGGGAAAGAGAGAGGGGGAAAGAGAGAGAGGGAGGGGGGGAGAGAGAGGGGGAGAGAGAGGGAGAGGGAGGGGAGAGAGAGTGAAGTACTATGCGTATGATACTCAACAGAATATTTGAATAGCACTAAAAATGGTGTTAGGTTGCTATCCAGTTATTCTCTAATAATGTAACTAAGGATAAAGGGAAAGAGAGGCCCCATCTCGTTTTTTCCCCTTCTACCATTTGTTTGCCAACCCTATTTTTTTTTCCCCTGTAATTTACAACGGGTACAGGATCAAAGGAAATGCCAGTGTAAATCTACCAGAAATGTACAAATGATGTTGATGTTTGGTTTCCATGGTAATTCAAAACATTATACGGTGATAGTAGGTCTCCAATTAATTAGTAGCCGCTGAATCAAAAGTGTGCGCCGCCTCCACTTTCTCTTTTCATTTCCGACTCAATAAAAAATGTATAGTCTGGTACATTAGATGGCATATTGATTTATGCAACATTCATAACATTATTAGTGGTTGTCCTTAGACAGGATGAAAAAGGACAAAACTTATGAAATACATATATTTATCTTGATAAAATAATTATAATAATAATAACAATAATACTTTTGTTTACCCAGGCCAGGGACACCTAATCAGCATCAGTGCTGTTCTATCTGATGGCCCTGCAATTATTATTACCCCAGCAAATGCCTGGTAACCTTTACATCAATGTAGAGAGTGGCAAATGTGGGTAAACGTCTTGCCAAAAGAAATTGGTGCAGGGCTTTGAACCCTCAACTGCTTGGGAAGGCATTTCCACTCTCCAGACAGACATGGATCCTGCCAGGTACCCCATTTACCTCACCTGGGTCGAGTGTGGCAAATGAAGATTAATGCCTTGCCAAAGGACATTAGTGCCGTATCGGGGAGCGAACCACGACCTTCAAATTTCAAGTCAAGTGCTAAAACCACTCGACTACGACACTTCTACACTTTTAAATGCCCCTATATGGTCCCTTGGATAAGACACAAAGCTGTAGGTCCATGGGTTGAATATTCAGTTGTTTTCTCAATATCCTAATACCTACACCAAAAACAACTGAGAGGGGAAATATGACATCTTAATTGTTTTCATACATTATCAATTTATAAAATTCTCAAATCAAGTATTAAATGCATACATGTATATGAGCATGCACTTAAATCCTAACAGGCCGTTTTGCGTAACGTAATCAAATATAAACAAATTATTTCATTTACCCGTCATGAATAATGTATTTTGATAGTCAGAATGCTAATTGCATACATTAGGTGTTGTTCGGTAGGGCAAGCCATAATGTTTGTCCTACCTAGCAACAATTATGGTATGCAAGTCGCATTCTGACTACTGAAAATGAAATACAATTATCCATAACGGGTGAATTAAATAACTTGTAACATGGCGCATACATGTAACAAATATTTAAGCATAACATTTGATTACATTACAAAAAATGGTCTTTTCGATAATAAACATCAAAGCGTGATTACCCGACGATCATTAATCCGCAGGTCTTTCCAGTCTCCCCAATCTTTTTCTTGGAGCAGGCGCTGAGCTTAAATCGGGTTCCTTCGTCAGCGTATAAATCCAGCCACAGCATCGTGGCTTGATTCCGGGACATTCTGGGTCCTTTAGGAACCCAAACCAGCTTTTTTGATTGACGCATCTAGGCATCCATCGTGGCACGATTTGTCCATATTACTTCATGGTATACAGTAGGTAAATGATGACTCATGATGAGCGATTGTTAACTTTGAGGTAGCATAAGGCAAGAATTGACAAATTGCACTTGTGTCCGATGCACAGTTAGAATCACATTGCACAGATTTTACTCGACATCTGATCAAGCTTCACCGATGCAACTCCATGCGAGGGCTGCCTGCAAGGACTCCTTCATCTGGAATTACTTGAGCATCGCGTCTAACCATATGCAAGCTCAAAAATATTACTAGCCTGAAGGAATAAAAAAAAAATGCTAATCAATCGTCTGGCAGGGGGAAGGATACTCTGCATTCAAGCCTCAAACAATAGTAGAATCCTGCTGCAGCTTGCTATTTTGAAATGCTGTGAGGTGTGATCGAAATGGGCCGATTCCAATTACTGGCCCACCAACGCAAATACGCCTTTTCTCCCTCCGTTTGAATGAGAAACGATCGAAACATTGACAAAACCTTCCTCCCCCACCCGACAAATTTGACAGAGTAATTAAAGCGATCTGCGAAAACAACATCTGGAAAAATAACAGCCAGAAATATCATGTATTGATTAGTTGAGACGAAGGCAGAGACTGTTCCATTCAAGTAGGTGTATTGACGCAAGGAACGTTGTATTCCATACGTTGCCCATGACTATGGAATTGAAAAGTCATCTTGGTCTGTTGACGGGCTTTGATGCAAAGCTAATGACCTTGCTCGTTAGCAAAGACAGAGGAGGCGTGAAATAGGCAGTAGGGATAAAAAGGCTTTGTTCATATAGGAAGAGCCAATAGAATTTGAGAATCTCTGGAAAGCAACAAAAACAACCTTTCTCAAGTGGATGATGTAACCATGGTAATTAACATCCAATCACATCAATATACCAAAGCCGGATAATAATAAGTTTTTTATAAGTACAACTTTAGCGGAAAATCACTTCAACAATATCTCTCAGAGAGAGAAACAAAGAGAGTCAACATGAGATGGACAAAAACGGGGGAAAAGTTGAATACACATGTATGTACAGTGTGCAGTACAGTGTGCAGTACAGTGTACACTCTAGCATTTAATTGTTTTTTTTTGTAAACAGTATTGCGAATACATACATGTATGCAACAAGTACTCTAATCAGATGTGTATAACATTATAAATTCAGTATCAAATTGTTCTTGTACAAAATTGTTGTGCCTTCGTAATCCTTTCCCAAAATAATACCAGATCTTTAAAGCAGGATAATAGCGTCTGTTTGGAACCAGAAGGGCATTAACTCAATACCTTTACAAGTTTACATACACTACAGTGTACACCCTTCTGCTTCTCTCTACCTATCAAGTATCAACATAGGAAAGAAAATGTATTTGGATTTTTCTTTGTATTGTTTTTTAGGGAATCAAATATCTCGAGATCCATTATTTCATTTCCTGTGCAGAAGTTAATGGAGCAGAAATAGCCATAGCTTCCGTTATAAGAGACAAATGGCAGGTTCATATTTCTTGATTCATTATCATAAGAAAAGGTTTGAATAACTGGGCAATGGTATGTAAGATGAGACATCAATGGGCAGTTGTATTTTACAATGTATCACTTTTCAATTTGATATTTTTTGCTATTCATCCAGGTAGAAATAAATTCGCCATTTATTTTCCTCTCTCTCGATCTCTCCTTCTTTTATGCATTCTCCCCTCCCCCCACACCTTTCTCTCCATCTCTCACATTCCCTCCCTCTAGGCCTCCACACTGGGCAATAGTACAGGAGAAAGCTGAGACATCAATGGACAGTTGTATTTTACTATGTATCACTTTTCAATTTGATATTTTTTGCTATTCATCCAGGTAGAAATAAATTCGCCATTTATTTTCCTCTCTCTCGATCTCTCCTTCTTTTATGCATTCTCCCCTCCCCCCACACCTTTCTCTCCATCTCTCACATTCCCTCCCTCTAGGCCTCCACACTGGGCAATAGTACAGGAGAAAGCTGAGACATCAATGGGCAGTTGTATTTTACTATGTATCACTTTTCAATTTGATATTTCTTGCTATTCATCCAGGTAGAAATCAGTTTGCTATTTATTTTCCTCTCTCTCTCAATCTCTCCTTCTTTTATGCATTCTCCCCCCCTCCTTTTTTTCCCTCCCTCTTTCTCACTCACTCCCTCCTTTCCTCCCCCTTCCCTCCATCCCCCTCTCTCTCTCTTTCTCTCTCTTTCGCTCATCTATTCTTCCTGTTTCTTTCAACTACATTGTTTAATACTTCTTTTTTTTTCTCCTGTATTTAAACATCTCTCACAATATATAATTTTTGCTTCAGCAATTACCAATTTAGTTCAAATGTCTATAACATTTTCATATTCATCTTCTGAGGATGGAATGATGAAACCTACACAAAATTCTACAATAGAATGCACACAAAGCTTTCCTAAAATCTAAGAGCACACCAAGGCGTTTTAAAATTGACTGTATTAATTCTAATTCACTGTCAAATAAATTACATTTCATTCATTCCTTATCAAATGAAAATTATTTTTTTATCTTTCTATAAAGTCATCGCTTACAAAGAAAAACCTCTGATGAAATTAATGGAGGTCTAATTCTAAAATGTGCCCAGACTTCACTTGAGTGACTGCTTTCCTTAATCTAAGCACACACAAAGGCCTTTTAAAAATTGAATGTATTATTTCTTATCACTGTCAAAGAAAAATTACATTAACAGAAAAATTAGAAGACTCGCAAATGAAAATTTATTTTTCTATAAAGTCCTCACTTTGAACACAAAAAAACCTCTGATGAAATGAATGGAGGTCCAACGTGTGCCTTGATTAAATGCTTTAGTGACTTTACCCAATTAAAGTTGATTACAGAATCCATAAAATGGGGTTTAATAGTGCAAGCAGGCAAAGGGATTATTGTGCAAACACCAGACAATAGACTGGGTCAATTTGGTATAAATTTGCTAATTGATCTGGGTGAAAAGCACTCAGGCTCCAC
Organism: Strongylocentrotus droebachiensis; assembly: GCA_035222895.1. Taxonomy (NCBI): domain Eukaryota; kingdom Metazoa; phylum Echinodermata; class Echinoidea; order Camarodonta; family Strongylocentrotidae; genus Strongylocentrotus; species Strongylocentrotus droebachiensis. Next base: position 67,841 of record JAVYIG010003622.1, read on the forward strand.
AGTAAATTGGGACACTGATGTCTACTGCATAGTCTATGATGTCTAGTTGGCTACAGTAAACTTAAATGGAATAACCCTGGATGTATTAATATAATGAAGCGCAAAATGCAATATAGTTGAGCATCTGAATACCGGTACATTTTTTTCAGATATTAGTTCTTATTGCATATTACATTTATCTGATCTGCAGCAAATTGAGGAAATTAGAACAGTTAAGAGATACAGCCTTTAATACAGGCCCTTGTTTTATCACTTTGCTGTGTAACATTTCATGCCTTTCATGAGCAATATTGCCAATATTACTGATTATAATTCCAGGTATTCTATCCATTCATACATATGGTGGATATGAAATATATTTCTTAACAAATTTATTCTGGTTATTCAAACTGATTGCACTTCCTTTTCGATAATTTTAGAAATTATTAATTATTAAGAATTCCAAAAAGGTGAATAAGTTTTGATATCTTCTTATAAACTGATGCACTGCTAATGCAAGATTGGATCGTTAAATTATAGCGGTAAAGAGAAAAACAAATCAATTCTTTTGTTATTTCATGAATAATGATAAATTATCAAACTGACCAAATATGTATCATTTGAACAAAAAGAAAGAAAGAAGCCTAGTGTTTCCACGCTAGTCATTTTCATACTACAGGCCTATATGATTAAAAGTATAGACCAGTTTTTGACACGCCCCCCCCCCCCCCTCTCAAAAATGAAATGGAAGCTCTTATTACCAATCATGTGAAAGAATATGTTTTGACTAATACGTGATGATACAAATTTTGCCAGGAAACCGCCTACTACCGGTAATTGATATATTTGGTAAATTATCATATCTATCCAGCCTGGATAGATATCGCGAATGCACTTCAACATCGAACATTTGGGCATATATTTCTGCTTTTTTGCGAATTTAGGTTGAAGTATTGCCATCTAAACCTCTGAAGCAGGGGAAAAATACTTAACGATTTTTGGGGGCTACTTTTCAAGCTTGCTTGCATGAAAATAACACTCTTTAATTTGTTTTACATTGAACTCCATGCAAATTTGGGGGGCTCTTTATTGACTTTCGGGGGCTCTTTTTAGCATTTTGGGGGCAATTTCGCCCCAAGCCCCGTGTATTTTTTTCACTGCAGTCTGAAGGCAATATCTAAACCATATTGAATGGATATTCTTTTCCTCGTTAATTCATGTTTGCAAACTTATTGTGTTCTACTACAAAATAATGGTATACATGTACATGTCGATGTGTACCATACAGTAGGCTATATTCATGCTACATGTATAGACTTTTTTTTCAAAAACATGGCAGGCAGCTTACTTTAATAGCTTACTGGAGGTGCAACATTTCTGCATGTATAAGCCGTTTCCAAATGTCCAACTTCCAGAACATGGAAACACATACTGTCAGTGCAAATAGCATCATGTATCGAAAGATCGGTTCCCAGAGGCCTTAGAAGGGTATCGAGTGATGTACATCGTTACCTGGTATGAGTTTGCACATAACTTTGAAGTATTTTGAAGTCATTGTAAATACATGATGTAATGTATGTCAGATGTCTACACATTTTAAAAGCAAGCTCTAAATAAAGCTTTTGTAAAACAATCTCACAATTCTAAGCGAGGCACTATACATGTACATGTACATATTTTCTTGGTAAATGAGTAACAAAATCCAAACTGATTTCACATCCTTTCTTTAGAAACATTAAACAGACTCTATTGGGCTATATCTTTCAGGCACCAGGCTCAAGATGGTCTTTTTTCCACCAAATACTGGAGCATAAAGTACAACTGTTCAACCTTTATCAAGTATAAATTCCAGAATCATTATAATCTAAACCTTGATTAAACTCTAGTTTGAGAAGAAGCAATTGAGCATCCTCTAGAAATGAAGTATATCCTTCCTCTCATCTTATCAATCACACTCTTTGACTTCAAGTAACCGACTGAACAATCATCAAGAACTTAATCCACTTCTTCAGGACAACCTTTAACATTATCTTGTAATATGATGATGATTCCTCCTTGAAAATATCACCACCGGCCATCTCCCAACAAGAGCTAGAGAGGCCTTCATTCCACACGGATAAACACATGAGCCTGGGAATTCTCTGCTCCTGCCTCAACTTCATCAATGGCACGTACTAGTTACCAGAAACATGGCTCCATGCAATAGCAGCCTCGCATCATCTTTCAGATGCCACATCAGGAACCCTCATGCAAGCACTCAAGATTTTACGTCTCCCTGCATGATGAGCAATATATTACTCCTCTGATTTAGAAATTCCATGCACCTGCCTCAACTTCATCAATGGTACTGGCTACCAGCTAGAACCATGGCTCAAATAGCAGCCCGCATCAACTTTCAAGATGCCATATCAGGAGACTCTCAAGCAAGCAACCGCAATAATACATCTCCCTGCATGTTTAGCAATACATTACTCCTTGGATTTCCGATTAGGTATGTTGAAAGTACACTGGTTGATGAGCATGTCTCCAATCCCTCTCCTCGTTCGAGCAAGCAGGCTGGCATCTCCCTCATCTCATCCCTCTCACATCTCACCAATACAACTACAACCAGGAGCACTGCCTGGTCGCATTGGGGGATGAAAGTGGAGAAAAACACCTGGGCTTTACTTGATGTGTACATGTACACACAGAAACACACTGGTAGGATATACACTTACAGCAGTTGACATTATACACTGAGCTAGGTGGACAGTTTATTTGCCAATTTCAAGGATAGTCTCACAATTCAGACCGGTTCCATCATAACCTACATATCGTCGCTGTTTTCACGAAGTGATGGTAGTGAAAAAAAATTGCATTCACTTTGCGTTATGATTTTCCTCACTACCGTCACTTCGTGAAAACAAGGACGATATATCCAATGTGGCACTTCTTACCAGCATTAATATACTCTGTTCAATTTACAATTCAAGAAAATGTCAGCATTTCTGAGTCTATTCCAAATGCATGCACTATACATGTATCTGCAGTGAAAATTATTGGTATAAAACAAAATGCATAGTTGATATGTCCATTTGCAAATCAATGATTATTTTAGGGTATTTACTATTTTTGCCATGAGACTTATTATTATAAAATCTCATTTCAGAGAAATACATCTACCGGTATACTTCACTCAATGTTTGTTTTTGTGTTTATTATGTTGCAATTACTAAAATTATGAAATAGACTTCTCATTAAATCATCTAAGATACCGTATATCACTTCAAAGGACAAAAAGTTTCATTAAAAAGAGAAATTTATAAAACCATGTTATGTGTACTGTTTACGTGTTATGTTCTGTGACTGTGATTAAATACCACTTAAACATGATTATCTAAGATAAAAATGTATCAGTATGGTTTGGTCGTTTTTGTATTGGATTTAATCTGAATTGTGAATTTAATCTAATTACTAAGTCTGAATTATGAATTGAATTTCATGTTATCCATGTCCAAATCAATTGTATTATTCTGCATCCATCTGTATCTTACCAATGTTTATAGTCTGTAATGTTGTATTGACATGCAAACAAAAACAAATTTCCAATAATTGGACAATAACATTTGAATCGAATTGAATTTCATACTATGGGATTACCTTACAAGCAGCCAATACTAAAGGAGAAATCCACCCTGATGATTGGCAGGAAAAAACTAGAGAAATAATATAATTAATATCAGGATGGACTTCCCATTTAAAATCGGCTGCATACTGTGACAAGCAAACGATTGACTAAAGAGAGCATAATAAATGAACAAACTCTAACTGAACTCGATAACCTTGATGCAGTTCCGGAAGATAGGAAGAGTCATGGAAAATACAAGGTCCTGTCGTTGATTACAAGGAGAACAAAATTTGTATATAGTATATAGCAACAGAAATATGGTTCCATAGCAAGGCTATGCTTGTATATAAGCAATAATTTCAAATCTTGTTGCTTTATTGTTCACTCAAATTATTACTTATCACTGTTCAACATTTTAATGAAAATTATAAAAGAAGAACTTAATAGTTACTTGTTTTCAATATTTTATAACATTAATCACGATACGTGTCTATCATATCTATATGACTACCACGTTGATTATTTAAAGATATTTTTAATGACTTGTATCTTTTTTAATTACCTGCCCTGTATAAACCATTAATCAGGTTAAGTCCTGGGCTGTCTGTCCTATAACTTCACATATTATTTTGTCTGTCATCGCTCTTCACTCCCAATACTAACAAATAACACAATAATACACTTCAATTATTGTGGGATAGCCTGACAACGACTATTAAACCATTAATCAGGTTAAGTCCTGGGCTTTCCTTATTAGGTCCTACTTTTCTTTGTATGCCTTTGTCATTATGTCTCTGTGCCTTATTGTTGAAGTATCAATAAAAGTGATGTACCAACAACTGATATCTCGTGGTAAAAGAGACTGAGAAACAAGACTGTGTAAGATTGTCAACACTAGATATCCTTGACCTTATGAGGGCAAGGGTCTTCTAGACTTGGACAGTGGAATATTGGCCACTCATTACATCCTAGGGGTCACCCTGAAGGGCACATGACATCTCGCTGCATGATTTATAATTGACAGGCTGTCTGGTGTTTGATATCAAAGAGAATAATGAGTTATGTGAAAGTTGGACAATAAGTTGTAAGCTTTTTCATCCTTTTTATTCTCTCCAAATGTCCCCATAATTGAAATATGACAGATAACATCTAAAGGTTGTGGACCACACTTTCATGAAAGTTTGTGTAGTCCCACATACACATTTATATGTAATTTAACATGCAATTTTAAAACTCATCATCTTGTCTCTTTCAGAGATAAATTTTAATATAACGGTTTATTACACAATTAGCATGACTGATCACCTACTAATTTGTTTACTTCTCGGAAATAAAAGCATTCATATTGACAAATTTCCAAATTCAGAGAATTGCTGAGGGTATATTTCTTTACCTTAATTGCATCAATTTTGCATACCTACCGGTAACTAAAAAGATGACTGAGCTGACAGTCTCTTATTTATCACATCTTCTGTTAAAAGCCAGAAAGGCATTAACCCCTACAGGTTCACACAGGCTTAACGCCCTTCTGGTCCTAAACATATATGACACTGGGCGCGTTCATGCTTGATTTTGAAGGTAGAATGAGCGATCTGAAACGCTCATCGTGATCGCAGTTCCACGGTGTACTGTTCATGCTAACTTCTCTGCCTCCTCAAGGCAATTCTCCTTGTGTGGCCCTAATTGGTCTTCCAGCTGGATTCGCAAACCTTCACTGTGCATGCTACGTAGACCCACTAGAGGTCAGTGCGTTGACCCCATTTAAACGTGTTTACAAATTGTAAACGCATCTTTTTGTGAGTTTACGATCGGCGATCGTGATCGCCGTTTTTCGGTGATTCTACAAAAGTGAGCTAAGACGCAACCGTGTTTTAAACTAAACGCGTAACAGATGCCTGATTCTGGCCAGAAAAAGTGAAGCATGAACACGCCCACTGACAGTGAAACCTGGATATAAAGACCACCCAAGCGAAACAAGAAAAGTGGTCTTTACAGGCAGGTGGTCTTTATGTACAGGTTCCTTTAATAGTACATGATGTTTCAATGAGACAACATTTTCATAGGAAACAAAAAGGTGGACTTTAGACACAGGTGGTCCCTAAAGCAGGTTTTACTGTATAAATAACATAAGGCCTGTCTTCATAGCTCAAGATATTTTGCTCAGCGTTCGCGCATAGTGGGAGTCTTCGGGCTGGTGAGGACGCACCAGACAAATAGCGAGATATTTTGCCAAATAGCCCAAGATATCTTGGGATGATTATCTCCACCAAATATCCCGCTAATTGCAACTTCGGGCTGATGAAGACGCAAATTAACTGGATAATCTCAAGCTGATGAAAAGTTGAAAACAACCCATAGAAGTGGAGGAGCATGTTAGTAGGCTGACAGATGAAAGCTAAAAATACGTGATCACAGAACACACAACATTAATTTCAACACCTCACAGAGTACTCTATACTGTCATTTTGACAGATGGAGACATCGTTTTATCAAGGTCATTGAATATAAATTTGAAATGATACAAGGGCTATTCACACCGGGAGAAATATAATAGGCCTAGTATGTATGTACGATACATGTATATGACTGCAGAGCTAACATGTACCGTAAGTGCAAACGCATACATGGATAGGATAAAGATGCTAAATTGTATAAAGATCAAACTTTGGAGAATACAATTTCCGCATGGCAAAATGACCACAGTTAATTATTTAACAAGTTGTCGTTTGACTTTGAACCAATGATCAAATCTTCTCTTCGCTATTATTGTATATTTTATGTTCCACATTTTGCAATATTACAAACACATTCAATCATTCTGAATAGAATATTTGGTTGGGTGAAGTACATTGGGAATTTCACAAATGGGGAATGAAAGTAGAGGAATAAATTCTTTTCAAGTTATTCATATTCAAGTATAATGATAGTGACATGTACATGTACATGTAGTTAATCTACAGATCTACACATAGTATCCATCCATACTGTAGGAAATGATACATTTTTATCATCATATTATCTCTGATACATCATCAACTATATAAAAAGCCAACAGGTCTGAAACATTTATGTCTAGAGTCTTGGTGAATGAGCTAACTAATGTGTTCACACTTGCTCTTATTCATCTCTTACTTTCTCACTCAAAAAAATGTGTTATCATGAGTACCTAATGCATAGACGCAAGACATACATATGTCATGTATAAGACAGATTTATAAATATCTTATGTAACTAAGTTTATTTATGTATATTTGTGTATGGTTAAGGGTAAAGACCAGTATTGGAACCGCCCCAATTTCAAAAATGAAATGGAAGCTCTTATATTACCAATCATGTGAAAGAGTATGTTTTGACTAATACATAATGATAACAATTTTGCCGGGAAACCGCCTACTTATTGATATATTTGGTAAATTAGTTTATCTATTGGTGTGTGAGAGATAAACGCATGTGTCGCCCACATGTGTGTAGTCGGAAAGTCCCATATACATCTTTCTGTGTACAGTGCTTGTAACTCTAGGAAGACTGGGCCAAATTTCTTATCATTTTGATGATTCCAGAACCTTGCAGTACACACCAATACTTATATGCTAGATGATCAACCTTTTCTGATCGATTCCACAACGTTTCTTTCACAATGCAATCGCATGACCATAACTGGTCTTTATCTTTAAGTATACTGTACCATCAACTAATGAGGAGAGCCTCCTATGCTACAGAAACTCAGTTTCTGCTGATAATCCTCAAGCATTAGTTGATGGCATTTTTTTCTGTTATTGTATTTATTATTTCACTTTGTTTTCTGGTATTCTTTGTTATTGTTATACTCCTTTGAGTTCCTGGAAATGAAATAAAATGATAATGAAAAAATGACTGTGACGTGCACTATTCATACGACCAAAACATTACTTTTTAGGTAAATGTTCAGTTTTTCATGAGATTCGGTATAACCAGTTTCCGTCATAATGTGAAAGGGGCAATCGCTAAAGCGATGGACATCCTCATGAATATTCTAATTAGACACTCAGACAGTGCAAAATTCAAGCAAACAATATTGATGGATTTAATCATAACACCAGTACAAGGCCGTTGATTGTGATCCATGAATAGATGCCCATCCATCAATTTTACATCAGACTGAGTAGTGGATAACCCTGGAGTGAAATTATTGTAGAAACAATTTCCTCTTCAGAGGTAATTTATTCGACAATTCAACGTTCCAACTTTAAAAGAATCTATAAAATGATGATGAAGACAATTATAAACAATTAAAAAAGTTGAGAGGATCAAAATACATAATTTGTAAACATTCACTTTGAATTGAAAAAATATATATGTATACTCTCTTCATAAACCTGAGCTTAGAATTGCTTAAACTGTCACTATCAGTAGATCAGTAATCAGATTTTAATGTCTTATCATTTTTATTAACTCCTTTATAATATGCCACCAAACAATCACCCTCTGCCAAATCATATCCATTATGGCATAGATAAAACCAAAGGCTTAACTGTTTCCAGTGCAAGATCGATCTATACCAGCAAGAAAAGGATGGTCATGGAACTAATCAAAGACTGGAAAAGGGTCATTCTTGCACAAAGCTACACTTCAATCAATTGGTACCTACTGTTTTGTGCAAAATGTAACGTGTGGCAAACAAGCAACGGCAGAGAGGCAAAGAAAGCAACCAAAGGGTAAACACCCTATCTATTTGAAACTGGTAAAACTCTTAGCTTGCAACATCAAAATAATTTTTTAGGGGATCACTTTATAATATCATATTCATACATGGAAAGATATGGACGCAATACTTTTTTCAAACAAAGTGCATTGTACTATTAAAGCCCAGGGCTGCCCAATTCTTTCTCACTATACACTCTCCATGTACATAATGACCCAAACCCCACTTGAGCCTCAATTGTCAAGAAAGAAGAAATGAATGACATCGCCATAGCAACCACTGTGTTTGCTAATAACATTTATTTGTTCCCATTCTCTTGGATATAGTTTGATCACATATTTCAATCAGATCGTAATTACTAATTCATTAACTCAACAAATACGAAATGAAAGACATTGTTTAATTTCCCTAGCAACCATTGCATACAGAGCCGGGAGTGCGTAAATGTAGCTTCAAGCAATAATGGAATAGGGATGAATGCAGGTAAAAATGTGATTAGTTAAATTGGCAACGCCAGGGTTGTTGTTCATGTTGTTATGGCAGCATTATTGTAACGACCATCCATCCATCATTCTAACTCTCGTAACTAATTAATGTAGACCTATCAATATAATTTATGATGTTATCAAAGAATAAGTCACATCTGAAAAATTTTAAATATCGATAAAACAGTCCCCACCATCTGGGAAGTGTGGTGATTAAAAAATAAAAGTGTGAAACAAATTCTTAATTTTTTTGTGGCTAGTTTCTCTTAATTTCTATGGTATTTCCTAGAAAACCAAAACTATTTTTCTTCTATTTTCTTATGGAAAAATGTCAAATAGACAAAAAATATATATTCAGAGCTGAAAATAGTAAAAGAGAAATGTAATGTAAATTATCTAATAATAAAACTTTCACTTCGGAAATATTCACCTATTTCACTAAATGTTCATTTTCATCTCACGAGCCTGAATTCCAAATTTACAAAAGATCAGAAAATCAACATCATGATTAGTTTAATTTGCTATGAAAGGCTAGGTAGATATGATCAAAACAAATTTAGGTAATCAATATTTTTTCAAAAAATATTTGAAGAGTGCATTGAACAATGATGTTTTGTTTGTGTAATTTGCTAAATATTTTTCTAATCCAACACAGCCTAATAGATTTATTACAATACAAGGCAAAGATAACTAAAAATAATAAACTGTACCTTGAATAATCATGTTTAAGATAAGGTACAACCTGATATTTTCTAAGTAAATTTCCACACAAACTCAACCTCTTAAAGAGGTTTATTACATACTGTACCTCCAATATAATTCTAGACATTAGGCACACCATCATTACCCCAAACGACTCTTATTGCCACCGACAAAAGAAAAAAATAGCATCTTTGAAAAAGAGCGTAACTAAGCGATTAGATCAATTACTTCTGCGTAACCAATGTGCTATTCCTCGCTCGCAGTTGCCACGGATATTAATTGAACGTTCACGGAGAAAGGCTCCCTCCCTCTCTCCATCTACCGAAGTTGTTTTGATTTTGTGTTGCCGGGTAACCGCTGAGTAAGCTTAGATGGCCTGTGATACCATTAGTGATGATGAAACATGTTCACAGAGCTCGAGCCTCCTTTCATATATTACTACTAAATTAGAGTGATACAAACGCACGTCCTAGTCTTTGTCCCATACTTTCTAGAATGCAGCTTAAGCCACAATATTATTTTCATGTACACTTGCCAAGTACCTGTAATACAATATATAGATCATTAAACTGATTGAGATGGAAATTTGTTAACACAATACTATGTCTGTTGTGTATGCATTGTTAGGAACAACCCTCCAAATTGTTATAATATATAGGCCCATATTTGACTTTTTTTTCTTCAATTCCTGCCTGAGTCAGAGAAAAGAATTAATGGGGGTTAGTTGAGGATGAATACCCTTTCCAACTTGTAGAACAAAATTAAAAAAGAAAACAAGTGAATAACAATTAGTCGCCATTATAAATATTCTATCAATGGGTTTGCATATTAAAAAATCTTTGAACAAATTTCAAAGTTTCACCCTACCAGAACCAAGACATAGCCACAAGAACATGGGCACCAGGGAAAAAATTAATATTTATTTTTCTGGGGCTACTTTTCACTTTTCAACCTTGCCTGCATGAAAATAACATTCTAAAATTGTTTTGCATTGAACTCTATGCAAATTTAAGGGGGCTCTTTTCTGATTTTCGGGGGCAATTTCGCTCTGAGCCCCGTGTATTTTTTTCACTGATGGGCACATGATTGAACCCTGAACCTCTTGTATGAGAATCGAGAGCCTTCACCAATATACCACAGTACTCTTGATAGGGAATTCTACATGCACTGTACATACATGTAGTCCATGGTTACGAAGAGAATCATGGCAACGATACAAAAAGGCTAGTTCATGTACTAAAATGTTTTAAAATTAAATATAAACAATTCGTGTTAAATAATTATAATAATCAGTATTAATAGCATGGGCAAGTTTGACACTTTTGTTTACTCTATTTGTACATGACAGTATGTTTTAGTATGTTTTTTTTTTATTCTGTTCTTTTTTTCATGTTTCTTTTTTTCCTGTCTGTATGTGTTTTGGGGGTAGGCTTTCATAAGGAACCCCTCCTTTCTGCCTACCCCAAATGCTCTCATAAATTACCATTGTTATTTTTTATCACTATCTTGTTTTTGTATCATTCCATTCTGTATTTGTATGTTTTAAATGATTTTATGAAGAGTGTTGAATAAACTTTGAATTGAATTTGAATTGAATAAATGAAACTTTTGTTTTTTAATTGTGCATCTCTTCATGACCTTCACATAAAAACTGACCGTCATAGATCAAGGGCACCAAGGACTCACTTGAAATGTACGCATTACTAATCATGTATGACAAGCCACATGGTGATAATATCAATATTTTGCTATGCTAATGAACATAATGATTCCTATTACTGTAGTTGCATTTACACTGCAGCCAAAAATTACTGTTTTTTCGCACATTTCAGTGTTTCGCCGGTATAGTTGCAAACTGTACATGTAACACTATAGCAACTACCGCAGACACGACACAAATCAAAATCGAAACGCCTGCCGAGGTTCCAACGATTTTTGCAGTGTAAATGCAAACTTCGGTAAGATTCGGTATGAGCAAACTTATACGTTTTTTTATTGGTTTTTTCCAGTAGACCAAAAAAATTTCAAAATGGTTTCTGGGATGTGTAAATGGGCCTATTGTGCCATAAAGGCATCAATTCATTTTTTCAAGGTTATGAAAACACGCTTATTCTTTTTCATTATTTTGAAACACCTTTTAATCATCACTTGATCTAATTTTCTGTTATTTAAATTGTCAGATATTACAAACAGACCTGGAGATCAATTACGTTTGCCCTTTCCAGCACAGGTACAAATTAAAGAACAACTAAAGTAGCATTGACCACATAATGAAGAGAAATGCATGTAAAAGATGGAAACTATAGTCATAGTTCTGACAGGTACATGTACATGTAGTACTGTAATGAGGTGTTAGCTCATACTCTTTTTTCCTTTCTCATATATTTATTCACATTGACAAAAAAAGTAATTTGCAAGTTTGAAGTGTATAAAAGAACTGAACAAAATATACACAGAACATTTTTCCACACATTAATGTCTATAAAAAATACTTATTTTCTAAAATATTAAAAGAATAAACAATTATAGCACCTACAAATTTCACTCAAAACATATATCTTAAAAGAAATTGCAAATATGGCAAAGAAAAAGACAGATAATGATTGTTCAAGGCAGTATTTCACAAAAGCAAACAAAGTACAAGTTTGCAGACAACGCATTGAAATATGTGTATTAAATTCAACACACGTTTCAAAGGGATGATGGTGAGCTTGTACTGAAAGGATGCCCTGGAAAAGATGGATAAGGAATTAAATGTTATATGAAGGTAGGGGTAGTGGCGAGCTTGTACTGAAAGGATGCCCTGGTAGAGATGGATATCAAAGGAATTAAATGTTATATGAAGGTAGAGGTAGTGATCTACTGAAAGATTATATTTCCCAGGTCAGCAAAATGGACCTATGAATTATTGATTACACTGCATAGTGACTAGTCAGTGTGGTACAACGTATCCCTATAGAGGATTAATTGCAAAGCAAGATAATAAGTACATTGGCCAACAGATGGCAGCATAACCTAATCCTAAAATACAAACTTGCAGTGAGTGATTGGTCTCAGTGACACATCAAGATATGTGCAAGTAGCAATGATAATGATGATGTTTGCAAAGGTAGGAATGATGATAGCAATGTAAGAAAACAGTAAAATTATACATGAACATGTACATTTATGTCTCAAACTATTTTTAAATAGCAAAACTTTTATTAACACTTTTGCTTTGGATAAATCAGGGACCCCTCTCTGGATTATTATTGCGTAAACCATATTTAAAATGAGGGGAACATTTTTACATGTACTAGAGAGTTTCAAACAAAATTGTTTAGTATGTTAAAAGAGGACTTTGCTGTTTTAATTTTTTTTTTAATATTCCTTTGGAATAGAAAAATATATACTTTATCTCTCGAAAAAATAACTGAATTCTAGTTCCTATTTGGTGAAACAGAATATTATTTTGTAAAAAAGATTACACTGATGTCTCAAAAGAAATATTTCTTACTTCCCCCTCCCCCCCCCCCCCCCCCTGCCGTCTGAGAGAGACGCGTTTTCTTTCTCTTTCCCACACAGAGAGGGTTTTTTTTTCTTTCTTTCTTTCTTTTTTTATCAATCTCAGACTCAGATCACAAAAATGGGAAAAACTGGAACGTGCATAGTGCGTGCATATTATACCTTTTAAAATTCTTTTTACCACGATCCGATCTCCACATTTGTTCAAATCAAGACCTAGCCTCACGATCAGCAAATACCAACTGCAAGAACTACTTCAAAATAACCTGATGAACAACATCCATTGTTTGACTGTTCACATTGAATGTCAGGGCAAATAAACCATAAGAGCATGCTTCTATATTCTGACAGTAACCCCCCCCCCCCCCCCCTCCCCTGAGGACATGTCTCCTCGAACATTTAAAAGAGACCGCAGAAATGCCTCATGTTCCTAATGATAATCCCCTTGTTGTTAGATACCTGCACAAACAAATACTACAGATAAGTGTTGGCAATCACAACCATTTTGTCCGCCACTGAGAGACAGAAGTGTACACTGTACATGTACATACAACTCTTTGACCAATTGCAGTAGTGTCTATATTCAGTGATGTTTTTGCATTATCTATTGATTCAGAAGGCTAGGAATTACACTTTATACATGAGCAGAAAGAAAAAAAATACACATTTTTAAAGTCTATTTCCAGTGCAGTATGTTGCGCTAGTTGTAGCGTTATGTACATGTATACCAGTATGTACATTTTCACAGAAAAGACATATCCTTTCGTAAAAGGAAAATGTGTTTGATTTGAAAAAGATGAAACAATTAAAAATACTAAGAAATTCATGACTTGTAAAAATAACATAAAGATCATATTCAGGAATTAATCATTTTTAAAAGTCTGATCAACAGGTATACATGTATGTATGACTGTAATGGCCTTAATACTCATCACTGGATGTTGGACATTAAATGTCAGGAATTTCCACAAAAACAACAGCAAAATAATAGTCTCTTTGTTTTCTTTTCTTTTTTGTGTCAATATTTTCAGTAAAGAATATACATCTAGGTGTTCCTTATGAAACATTTTAGAGGTTGTGTTCTACCCTCAAAGGTGAACAACCATAATAGAAAAGACATTCAACCAACTTTTAAATGTCATCACCAATCTCTTATTGACTGAAGTGCTAATTAAGAAGACTTTAATTTTTATAGAACTGCATTAGCTGCATGTAGCCATAGAAACCATATCATTAAATTTGAAGCCTTATGAGTATAAAGGATATGAAGAGAGCACTTTGACTCAGCCCCTACATATTTACACTGCTAGAAAAAAACATGAAAAACTTTGGTGGTGAGTAGTGTACATGACCTTTCACTACTCTGTAAGCAATAGCGCAGAAGTGAGGAGAGTTTTGGAGTTTGGAAAAATTCAAATGTTTAGAAAGCATGCATTTACACTGCAAAAACCAGTGGAGTTTTGGTCAAAATAGAAAAAAACTCAAGAGGTGCATTTTTTTAATTACCGTAGCTAGGTTTTTTGTTGTGTTTATGGGTTGCCTAGTGATTTCCTCAAAATCTCCAGCATGTGAGAAAAACCCACAGTTCTTGCTTAATATAGTGAAAATGCCTTTTGCTTATCCCTTCGCTAACAGCTTCTGAAGGTGAATAACATGAAGAAAGTTACATAGTTACAATGTATGTTGATCACACTTAATTTTTTTGTATATGAGGAGGTGGTTAGAAAACTAAAGATTTTTGTTTTTGCTTTTGTTCGGTTTCATTTGGTTTTTAGGTTTGTTCTAAGTCTGTCTTTTTGTTGAACCACAATTCTACTACAGGTATTTTCTTGGTCAATGGAAAGTAAGTTTTCAAATTAAAAAAAAAGGTTGAAGAAGGAGAAAGCCTGCAAAAGGCAGCACATATGCTAAGAGGATTTATAGCAGAAATGCATACATGAAGTCTTTATCTGAAAGCGATGTTTCTGACATCTTCAATCTCCTTGAATGTTTGCATAACCGAAGTGAACAATCATCTTCATGTTTTAGAGGGATCGAACCAGAGCCCGACTAAATGGACACTGGCCCTGTAAGCTCTAAACCCTGACAACTCAATCTACAAACATTTATAATCTCCTTCACATCATAGAAACTAGCATGTCAGTGCTTTTTTTAATGTTTTTTTCAGAAGCCCAAACTGAACAAGCCAAAAAGACCACTGACTGTTCATAGACAATTTAATTCCACCCAAATTTTAAAATTCTAGTTTCCATGCTGCTATTTTATAGATAAATTTTAATTTCTTTAAATAACCAAGTGACGTACAGCTCACGCTATAGTACATAGAGTTGTGTGCGACATGAGACGGGCATACTGTACATTACTTTAGCCATTCCCATAAAGACATTACTTCCTGGAAATATTTATGCATGTTGTTAAATTCGCAAACAATGGTCCAACGTCGTGCTACCAGAATCGTCCGCAATGACCATAGCCAACGTGCTAGTGTTTACTGACATCGTAAAGGATCTGGATTGAAACTCCCTGGAACATACATGTAGGCGGGATCGAAGTTGCAAGACTTGCTCTCATGAGGCCTGTCTTCAATAGCTTGAGATTACCAAATATTCCGCTATTTGAACTATCTCGATCGCAAACTATCCAGCTAATTTACGTCTTCATCAGCCCGAAGTTGCAATTAGCGGGATATTTGGTCGGGATTGTCATCCCAAGATATCTATGGATAGTTTGCAAAATATCCCACTACGGTATATGGCAAACTATCCAGCTATTTCTCCGGTGCGTTTTCACCAGGCCGAAGACTCGCATTATGCGCGAACGCTGAGCAAAGTATCTCAAGGTCAAGTTTCAAGTTTCGAGGTCGAATCTCGAGATGATGAAGACGCGCCTATATGGAGCATCGGATCCAGAGCTGTCACTCTGCCATCCAGAAGACCCTAACACCTCCTGCTGTTTTACTAGATCCCGTCGTCGTTCGTCAACAAGCAATTATAGCCAGCAATTGATCCAGACTTATTGCAGGACAGTCTTCTTCAAGTTCTCCTTATTTCCCTTGTACATGTACATGTACGTGCAAGGACTAGAATAAATTCCCTGATAGCATTATCAACACGGGATCAATTGATTCCTTAAATAGATCCCATGCACTAAAATTCCTGAAAAATCGTTCTACTCCATGAGGTGTGCCTCGTTTCCATGTCTCTACATGGACTAACAAGTCTGTCGACACGTAGAAGAAGAAGAAGACGAAGAATGAGAAATTTGTGAAAAATTAACTGAGTATCCCGCCCCGGCACTATTGTCCTTTGGCAAGATATTAATTCACATGTGCCACTCTCCACCTACATGTAGGTGAAATAAATAGGTACCCGGTAGGAAGAAATTCTTTTAATGCTTTAGCGCCTTTAACGGCGGCTCAGCAACAGCCAGGTAATAATATGAGACTTTGTATTAATTTCAGTAGAGTAAATTCATAAAGTAGCTACACTATATAAACAGACCTATTAATAATCATTATCCTTCTCAAAGAAGGTCAGGTTAATTCACCTGTATAAAATATGGGTCAAAAAAAAACCTAAGGTGGCTTCGTTAGCATTCAAACTAAGCTCAAACATTCAATCCATTCATCCCCCATTTTGTCAGTTGAATGATAGAGGGGGCAATGTCATTCCGTAATTCATATAAATGGACCTACATGTATTATTAATAATCATCCTTTGCAAAGAAGGTCAGGTTAATTCACCTGTATGAAATGGAAGCCCCCCTCAGATGGCCACATTAGCATTTAAACTAAATTCAAACATTCAATCCATTCATCCCCCATTTTGACAGTTGAATGATAGAGGGGGCGATGTCATCCCGTAATTTATATAAATAGACCTACTATTAATACGGTAATTATCTTTCTCAAAGAAGGTCAGGTTAATTCACCTGTATGAAATGGTTCCAAAGCCCCCCTCAGATGGCCATGTTAGCATTTAATCTAAGCTCAAACATTCTATCTATTCATCCCCCATTTTGACAGAAGAATGATAGAGGGGGCGATGTCACCGCGTAATTCATCAGCCAGGATTAGAAACCCCCAACATTCATGGGGGGAATAATGCCCTCGTCCCATGGGTCTAGATTCTTCAGTCTGGTGATAAAATTTAAATGAGCTACCTTCGAGAGAGCACCCCATATCTATCTTTCTTCCTAATTCCTTTGTATTTCACAGCCTTCGCATGTAACAACTAACATGCAGAGCTTAATTCAATCGGCTTACAGTTTCAGGGAATTCAAAAGAAATAGCTCCTGCAAAGCATGCACTATAACAAAAAAAGACATACAAAACAAGCATTTTTGTCTTTTATGAAAAACTGTACCCAATGCTTGAATGCTGTAAAGTGTAGGCCTACAATTTGTTGAATGCAGTGGGACTACAAATGATAGAACATGATGATTTAATACTCTAAACTGTTATTCATGTATACTGTGCAGATTTCACAGCTTACGTACGATCAACAAGTTATGAGGAATGTTTGATTTGAAAGTCAAGATTAGATGCGCTGCCGAGGATGGTCTGTGTGTGAGTGGGGGGATATGTACATGTATTCTTTCAAGGTTGTAAATGCAAGCTTTTTGTTATCAGACAAAAATGATCTGATTTTTTTAATATGTGAAGCAGAAAGGCAGAAATTTATCAAAATGTGACAGGAAATAGAATTGCAAATGTCCTTTCTTCTTTGCTTATTTTTGTTTGTTTGTTTGTTTGTTTGTTTGATCATTTCATTTTATATTTATCTTCTATCTTTCTTATTTTTTTATTTTTTTTTTGGATGGGGGGAACTTGCAATAAATTTACATTGTTCTTGGTTAAAGTGATTACTAGTGATAGTGATTACAATATTGTAATAGTTTTAGTACAATGATAGAAAAAAATTAAGCTACGACAGGCATAAGCTTTACTCAAGAAACGAGAGCTATTTATCTTTATTGTTATTACTATTATTAGTAAGGCCATGGAAACTTAACAAAAGACTGTGTATTCAAATTAATAATATAAGGAGAATTGAATGTACATGTACACATAGATCATGAATGAAATTAAAGTAAATGACAAATGTATCTTGAAAGGAATTTTTTGTTTGCATTGCGCATTCGTGCATGTCAAACTTCTCTCAATATAGGTACGGTATCTGAATATATACATAAAACAAACAGCAGCAGTTGTCATGAAAAAGTTCAGTGAGATGGAAAGTTTGGATTTCTTTTTTTTTCTTCTTCAATCACCCTATCCAGATTGGATGATGCGCACTGCTTCACCCTTCCATTATGAAATTACTCGCTTCATCAAGTTTTTTTTCTGAAAGAAAAAGCCATCCATCGCACAGATTATTTCATCAACGTACGCAACGCAAAACAATACACACTTAACAACTGGCAGTGAGACAATAACATCATAAATACAGTAGTTGTAGTTCATGTACATGTACTTGCTCTTTGCATGTTTTCCTGGAAATATTGTAAGCTACAATGTATAAATGTACATTAAAATGCCCCCAAAAGTCATTTCCTACCTTCTCCTTGAAGGTCTGTTAGAAATTCTATAACTTTAAAAACAATATTTGAGAGTGTTTGGTGGTGTTGTCGTTGTTTTTGTTTGTGTTTGTTTGTTGTTGTTTTGTTTTTTGGGGGGGAGGGGGGAGGGGTATTTAATTTTTCTTTGAGCCACATGAGAGCCAAAGGGGTCCTCATTCAATAGATCCTAACCTATTTTTCTAAGGCTTTGTCCATTGCTAGCATTCCTCAAGGGATTTTCTAATCGGCATCCTTTAGCATTGCAGGGCTACCAAGAGCCCTTCATGAGCTTCTTTTTTAGTCTCCTATAAACATGCTTCATGAATCACTACAAACAAATGAGAGAGAGATGGGAGATGGAAAGAAAGAGAGAAGGAGGAGAAGAAGATGGACACAGGGAAAACAAGAAGCTTTCTCTATCTCTAAACATTCATCATAATGTCAACGAACATAGTTTACAGAATGAGCCCTTTTAAGAGCTTCTTTTTCAGTCTGCGAACACGCTTCATGAATCAGACAGAGGAGAACCAGACAGAGGGAGACAAAAAAATCTCTATCTCTAAACATTCATCATAATGTGCATTAATGTAGTTTACAAAATGAGCCCATTATTCAGTACATTGTACATGCAAATGAGAGAGATGGGGAAAAAAGAAGAAAAAAAAGGGGGAGAAAAAAGGGGGAGAAAAAAAGGGGGAGAAAAAAAGGGAGAGAAACAGACAGACAGAGAAAAAACAGGATTTCTTTATCATTCATTAAAATATTCATGATTCACTTATGAGAAACATGTTGGATGAATGCTCATCCTACCTATAGAAGAAAAAAAAAGAATAGTAAAGAATAAAAATCTATATCATCCTCCCTGAACATAAGGATATATTATCATACAGACCATCTATTCCCATAATACATCTACACCTGTACATGTTCATGCACATGCAGGCACTGTAGACATTAATCTAAGGACTACAAGACTTTCTATAAAAACAGACAGCACTCATGTAGAGCCATGAGATGAACAAAAAAATCCTATCCACTCAATAATTGGCAAGCAAAGGTGATCTCTATCCCTCTCTTGGCTATTCATCATGAAAATCAATAATCACTTCAGCTCCTCTACAAGCGCAGAGCCCAATTATCACCCATCATGAGCAAACAATATTCATACTAAAATAGAACCCCAAATAGCTTGAAGCCAGGCTTAATGTCCTGAAATATGCTCTCTTTAAGTGGACAGATAATTAGCCACTTTTCCTTTTATTATGAACATTAACACCTACCTTAGGTGAGTCCCTAACAACACAATAACACTAGGCTGCTCCATTCAGGCCATGAACAGCACATTCACAATAAGCTTCAAAGGCTTATGAGGAAGATATACAATGCAAGCTTATTTATGAGGAGCAACATAATTGTCATTCTTAATGAGACCAATGCAGACTGGTGACCTTAAAATAGACAAAGCAACAAGAAGTGATGTATGGCTTTGTACTGGTTATTAAACTGAAAACAGGATCTTGAAGCAATCTTCTTTCTAACACCTTCAAAGCAGACATGTACAGAAGGTTGTATAAAAGAAAATCAGCAATGTACATGAATCAGCATGCCATGATCAAGATTTTGATTTATTGGATTTCTAATCCGAAACTGGCAAAGTTCCACAGAAATACAAATGTAGGCAATTCTGATTGGTTAAAGCTGATAAGTCAAGTAGCGATCGATATTTTATACTTTACTACCCTGCAATATTATATGGGAAAGGACCACTAAGACACAGACATAAAGAATGCAAATTAGTTTACTCAAATTTACAATCTTAAATCTATGGGAAATCAATAATTTTGTTTATTGGAAATCAAAGTGTTGATTATAGAAACATTAAAAAACAGTCCTCCTTTATCTTAGATTCAATCATAATTGTGCTCATTGCATACAAATATCAATATTCAAAGATCTATATCAACCTGAAAATGGTGGGAAACATAAATCTGTAAAAAGTACAAGTTGACAGCTACTTGTATTCTACAGTAACCAATATATTTTTCCCATGGATTTTCTTTAAATTCATGATAGAGATAACACACGTGGGGTTGAATAAACAGATATAATAGGTATGTTCACATGGTCCATCAATAGTCATAAACTTTAAAGCCCCTCTAAAATGTTGCGACAACAGAAAACCCAATTTACATGTATGTATTCTTTTATCAATATTTGTCTTCAAACACATTAGGAGGGGGGATATTTGCAGAAGTGTGTCTTAAATGACACCCTCTTTCACAGTATGAAACAAACAAGTGAAATTTTGCCATCAAATTTTTGGCGACTTTGGGGGTAACCAAGAGTGCGTCTCCACATGGTCCCTAACTACAAGATACATACATGTACATGTATGTTCAAAGTTTATAACCAGGACCTTGACTTTAAAGTTTGCGGACTGCCAGGTGAACCTTACTATAATAGTAAAGCTCTTCATTGGGACCCTTGGTGTGCTTTACGGTGTTGGCAAACAGAGAAACTTAGTAACTAGGTATACCTTCCTTTGTGTACACACAATAAGTGCTATCTGCTTAAAGACAACAGCAAATAGTCATTTGGAAGACACCTACAGTATCTATCCTCTAGAAAGGATAGAGTGTCCCAAGAAAAACAACAATGATAGAAAGACACGCCCAATGCTTGGTGCCCAATATCTATCAACCATTGTCAATTTTTGGTTAGTTACAAGTACAGTATTTTGATTTGAATGTACTTCTGCCATTCCTGTTGGAAACTTGTGGTTTCCAGAATCCCACTATCCAAATATCACTCTATTTTTACAGTTAAAATCTATGGAACATCTCTGCTTACAGAACAAAACCCAATCGATCATCTTGAAATTAGAATCAATAAAATCTAACAGATGAATCGTGACTGTTGAATTAATGTTGCAACTCTATACACTCAAAATTTATGAAGTATTTAGGAGTTCTTGGAGTCTTTAGGAGTCTTTGGTTTCAAGAATGGATTATAAGCGAATACTACGCAAACCCTCACTATGGTGTTTAATAGCTTGGCAAACACCTCACAAGGCAGCACGAAATAGAACGAGCTGATATTCTTTTTAAGGCAACGAAGGTGTCACTACTCATTCAGGGCTAATAACATAGATTACAAAGGATGGAAGTCGGAAAATCATTAAGGTGGGGTCTGCGGACAATCGGTCAGGCCCTGGACCCTATAGAGTGCTCCTCTTGGAACTGGAAATAACAATGCGGTACTTGGGGGTACCGAATCAATAGCTTGATTAAAAATGCATGAGACTTTAGAGATGGGGTGAATGGCTAGTAAAGCAAAGGACCCCGGTGCCGCGGTGGTGGTAGCATGTTTTCATTCTCGTCAATGTACTTTCGGTGGGAATGTGAGATGGAATGTTTCATGGAGAGGGCATGGATCTATTGATGGAACAATACAGGTGCGGGATTCAGAGACGTGTGAATGATCCAAAAACAAAGCTGTGCAATATGCTCAAAGCGCATTTGATCAATATTTTATTGGATTTTGCCCTCTATAAAAAAAACAATTGTATGTACATGTACATGTATGCATGTATGTGCAGTACAAATGGCAAATACAAATGCAATTTCTTCCTTTTCAAGTCTGTCCTGTCTCCCCCCAAGAAATGTATGATTACTCTTTATTAGCACCATAAATACTGTTCGTCATCCGATTTCCTATTTCTTTGTTCCTAATAATTATGCAAAATTCTTTTCAGCAGATTTTGGGTCTTCAATGTAAATTTAAAAATAACATAAATTGGAAAACATATTATGCACAGATCTTTACTTGTTTTGTCTTCCAGAGCTCATTAAATCTCTTCTCCAACATAAATTTTCTGCTTTTCATGTACTTGGTAATTTATGTAACCTTCTCCTTTACATAAATACATGTAGGTTTTTTAACTTGTTAATTTTTTGTAATCGTCTAATCCTTTGAATGTTGAAGTGTTGATGACAGGTTTGAGCACTTGCCTGGATGTAGAAAAGACAGGGCTCAAACCCCGGCATAGCACGGCAGAAGTCGTTGGCAAGACCATTAAACCCACCTCATGCACGACTGTCTCTTTTTAGTGATGTTTTTTGCATTAACTTCTGATCCAGAATGTTAGGAATTACACTTTATACATGATCAGAAAGAGCAAACAATCACAGAAAATTTGGAGTATATTTCCAATGCAGTATTTTGTGTCATTCTCGACTAATTAGAGTCATATCTTGTTAATCATTAAAGTCTCTAAAGTTGCGCTGTGGTGTCAACATGTTAAATCACATTTCATGTGTAGAAATTGGCAATTTTTTTGTTAAACTTCACAATCTTCTTTCATTAATTACATGTACAGTTTATTCAAACTACAATGTATGCATGTACATGTAGGAATGGAAAATAAGATTCACATTTTTCTTCTGTTCATTCTATTCTATGGAGTACACGCCGTAGACTTTAATTGATTGCTGTAAAGCGCATAGAGAATTTATTATTATGCGCCACAAAAAAATGACTTTATTATTAACAAATGGGTTGTATCTTTTTGACAGGATTTTGAGGGTGAACTTACAAAATATAAAACTAAAAGGAACTCACATACATGTTTTTATTTCTTTTCAGCACTAAAGTGGTTTAGAATCATGTTTACACCACAAACCATGCCACAGCTCAGCTTGTAATGGTTGCTATGACAGCGTGTAAACTTTACTAATACTCAAGAGGATCTTATATCCACTATTCTTTATCGGCTAGTCTGTGTACCCAGCAAACACAGAACGTTTTCAGAACGTTTTCAAAACGTTTTTTTTAGGTCCTGTACGTCTTCGTCCTAAATGAACGTTTTAAAAACGTTTATATAACATTAAAGTTTGGACTTCTCATTTACGTCAAAGTTTAGGTTTTTGAGAACGTTTAAAAAACGTTTTTTGGACGTTACAAAATTAAACGTTTGGTATAGGACGTTTACAGAACGTTTGATATAGGACGTTTACAGAACGTTTGATATAGGACGTTTACAAAACGTTTGTGGATGTTACAAAATAAACGTTTTGTACATAACGTTCACAGAACGTTTTATATACGTCCAATTCAATAAATCAACTAAGATTTTTTTTTAAACAAATACCAGAATTAAGCATCATATTTTGTCTACGTCCAACTACTAAGGATAAATAAAAACAAATGAAAACAGATCACTAAAATACTGTAGGCGATTTCTTGGATTGAAATGAAAACGAGATTTGTTTGTTTTATCATATAAATGCATACACAATTCATAAACAAAAATACACAAGCAAAACATATTTTTATACATTTTACATACTCAATTTTATTACCGGTAATTTCAAATCATTTATCTTACATCTTTACACAACAACGAACGAGGCCGCCGCCGCCGAGGATTGATCGATGACGTCAGCGCTAGCCGTGCCCGGACGGCTAGGCTGCGTTATTGCCCGGCTAGCTACACTATGAACATGACTGACAATGAGAGCGGACAAAATATACAGTTCCTCAGGTAGACAAAGGAACATCCCTTCACAGCTATTATGTAAAAAGGTGAATATGCATGTGACACCTGTTCTACACATTTTTACATAATAGCAGTGAAGGGATGTTCCTTTGTCTACCTGAGGAACTGTATATTTTGTCCGCTCTCATTGTCAGTCATGTTCATAGTGCTAGCTAGCCGGCCATGTGCGTGAAAATTACATTGAGAATTTTCCCATTGAATACCGTGTGTGCCTTTGCAAGAGCTATCAAGAAATCCTGAACTATCTACCTAATTTGTGAGACTGCAACACCAATGTAAGTGATATTTTACCATTTTGATATCTGTTAGGTGTTTAAATGTTGTTTGAGTGAATTCGAGACGTGTAAAATGTGGGAAAACATTTAAATGAGTATCGGCTTGTGTCGTGACATGTCTGCATGTAACTCCGGGAAGCTCCAACACCGGCGCGCCGACGCTGATATACACAACGAATCACCAGCATAAAGAATTTTGTTAGCATTTTTGGCCTGGACATTGTCAATCTCTAGGTGTGCATCAACATACGCTACTTGTATGAGTACAGTAGACCACTGCCTTGGTTGTCGAGTGCTGCGCTGCAATTGAATTTATATGCTAGAAGGATGCTAGATGATGTTTTAACCCTAATAGCACCTGGGGGAGGGAGGGGGGGGGGGGGGGCATAATGTACCAATTCATCAAAATTGAAAATTAACATGTTGAACTCAAAATGAATTCATAAAGCTTGAACATTTTTCAAAAATTCTTTTCTTGCTTGATATTTTTCTAATGTCTGTGATGTTTTTCCAGATATGGAGTGTGACCCTGAGCCACTTCGCAGAAGCCCGAGAAAGGCAGATAAGTCGAAGACTAAGGAACTTCCTCTCCCCAAATTGTCAACAACATCCATGATGGCCAGATTTGTCCCCTTAAGCCCGACGGGCCCAATCCAGAGGGGATCATCTCCATCTACAACTACATTCCCCTCTCCTTCGACTTCTCGCCAAAGCCAGCCGCCGACACCAAAAGCTAGAACCTTGGACAGTAAGTATTTACGTAGAGAATTTCACAAACAAAATATCTCTTCTCAAGAACTTAATAGTATGTTTCATAGGAGGTCAATTGATTAGATTTTGGAGTACAGCATATTTAAACTACAAACAAAATTTACTATTTTTTACCAAGATGCTACACTGATATAAGAGAGAGAGGTTGTCAATATAAATACAACATCAAAAGTAAGTTCCCCCCTAAAGAGCCCCATCAAATCTTCCAGTGGAAAAATCAAGAAAAAAAACGTAATTTTTTGTTCATGTTGTGATCATTCAGCCGTTAAGTCACGGATGTCACTAATTTTCGAGAATCTGCTTCCTAACAACCCTAGCTATATCCAATGCTTGGTTTCAACTTGAATAATTTGTTATACTCGAAGATTTGATGGGGTTCTTTAGGGGGAAACTTTCTTTTGATGTGTTTAATTTTGATTTATTTTTATCAAAAAAGCAGGGGTATATTTTTCTGCAAAATTGCTTTCAGATTCTTTCTGTATGTGTTGCATTGTCTGATGCTTTGTACAAGTATTGTCATTGCAGCTTGGTGATGTATTCCTGAAATGCGATAGTTGAAAAGCTGTCGTACATATCAGTCACACTAAAATTACATACTCTTCTTAGCTACCAAAATGACCTAATTTGTTAATGTATTTTTTTTTACTCCTTTTGTTTTCCTCGACAATTTTCAACAGCAGGTACTTCAAAAACTTCAGAAGCTGGAAGATGTCCAGGCCCAGATAGTGGAGACGCTGGCAAACCTGGTTACCAAATCATCAGTGAGTTTACGGGCAGGTCCTGCCGACCTGCAGGAGCCCTTTGCGGAACCGCTCAAGACAGGGAGTGAATTCGACTTGCTCGAAATGAGACTCGTAGAGTCTGATTTTAAGAAGAGAATGGTAAGTTTAAAAATACTTGCATACTAATTTGGCATTATTTGATCATCCATTCAAATGACTTTGTTTTTCCTTTTTGTACAGGTTTAATTATCTAAACCTGAAATATCCTGAGTTTCTGATTTATACATGCCTTGATTACTTTATAGCCATGTTTTTAAAAAAAAGTGAAAGCCTGTGAATTTTGCAAATGATAAATTAATATTTACCGCATCAGGGTGAAGGTTTTAGCGGAGAAACATTCATAATAATGTCTGGAAATGAGACGGTTGGCTCCTATTTATGTGAGAATCTACGGCATTGTAATTGATAATGGTTCTTTTAATTTCAGATCAACTACCTGAGTCTAGTCGGCGGGGGCAATATTGCCCAAACAAGTCGGCGTATCATGAAAAAGCTGGGGTCAAATAATCTTTGGTCAGATTTCAACGTGAATGGGAGGAAGGGGAAGCGTGGTCTGAAGTCAACAAGATTTGTTCCCGTCATTGTCAGTAAGTAATCAATTAGTATATGATTAGCCAATTTCAATTTTATTTTATATGTTTCTGGATTCACCCGATGAGTTACAATGATTGGTGATCAATTGGACATTGATGGTCTCTAGCAACCTTGCTGCCTTTGAAGTCGCATAATAGCATTGTTTTCTGCTTGTAAGGTAGCTGTTGAATTTGGCCTCTAAGGAGTAGTTATGTTTTATGCCCATCTGAACAAGGAATTACTTAAGTGAGAGTGTGCAGATGTGTATCCATGTATTTCTTCATACAAAAATGCCCATTTTTGCAAAACAAAAAAAAGGGGTGGGCCATAACATGGGAACCGACATACCATTTTCCCCTAATACATTTGAGAGGAGTGTAATGATATTGATTGTCCGAATTGCCATGGAATGACCCATTTGTCATTTAAGGTGTGTAATCTGTATCGTCTTATTTTAATGTGTCATCAAAAATAATTTTAATATAATGATCCATGGCGTCTGCACTTACGTCTTTCAGGAGCCTGCATGAAGACCGACCAGGGCGCCAAAGAGATGGAGATTGAAGAAGTCGTAGGGGACTTTCTCAAGCGAACCCCATTTCTTCCAGGAGGAAAGAAATGGAAGGTAAATTCCTTTTACTTTTGTTTGTGTTTTTATTTTTTTTTTATTTTTTTTTTCTCTTTATATTATGTGGATTTCTATCAAAATACAAAAATATGTTGCAAGAGAATATCAGATCAATTTACTATTTCAAATGGCATTCAGCCTTTTTTGACCAATTTTTGTTTGGACATTAAAAAAATGTGTATTTCAAAGTTATCTTTTGATTGAATGAGTGAAAATTCTGGTGTTACGTGCATGTTCCCTTTTAAAGGGATAGACCCAATATCTGTAAAACAATATTGTACATGAAGCACATCATTAGTCCAGTTTTGCCCTTGTTGATAGGGGTGGCCGGATTCACCTCACTGCCACCCTAGCTTATCCAGACGTCAGTTTTTAGGCATTGGTCTCGAGACTTAATATTTTGTGGACAGGCAATAATATTTACTTATGTGCAGCCTCTTCAGATATAATTTTGGTTCATAATTTACATTATGCCAGTTTGTCACCAAATGAGCTTGTATAGGCGCTGTTTTTAGGGAGGGGGAACATCATGCCCCCTAGTTTTTTTATGGTTTAGTTGAAATGAACATTTAATTTATAAATAAAGGTTGTTTGCTCTGATTTGCAGAAACCTGATACCGATGGGGCTAGAGTTCCAGCTGTCGCTGCCGAAGATGTTGCCAAAGATGTTGATGCTGTTGCAGATGCCACTGAAGACGAGGAGGAGGGTGTCATGGAGAATTAAAAAGGATAAACGCTGATGACATCTGTTCTCGATTCGCTATGTAGTTACATACTGGCTTCTGATAAAACTCATTTATAGAACAAATCTGGACCTAACTACAAAATCTTTGGTGGATCAAAAGGACAATATATTAAATGGTATTTGAGACATATACAGTTCTCATAAAGGTTTTACCGGAGGTCAATCACACCAATTATGCCAAGTTTTCTTTGTCATTTAGTTGGTACATGTTTACAGTATGAATTAACAACCTCTTTCAGGAATCAAAGAGGAAATTACAGGTTCTATAAATCACTCAAGTTACTTTTGTTGAGTGTGCTGTAACCAAAAATGCTACATATGTGCTGCCAAATTCTTAACACTAGATATATTTATAGTCTTGCCTTTTCTCTAAATAGCCCGGTAGATTTGAGTTTTCATACTTGCCAGTTATATGACATATTTTAAACTTGTATCTCATTAATGTAAATAACTATGTGTTGATTATGATGGATTTTGTTTTTCATGGAAGATGAAAGTTCTAATGCTGGCTTCTGATAAAACTCGTTTATAGCACAAATCTGGACCCGACTACAAAATCTGTGTGGGATCAAGAGGACGATATAGTAAATGGTAAAACTATACAGTTCTCGTTAAGGTTTTACCAGAGGTCAATCACACCAATTATGCCAAGTTTTCTTTGTCATTTAGTTGGTACATGTTTTCAGTACAAATTAACAACATATTTCAGGAATCAAAGAGGAAATTACGGGTTCCGTAAATTACTTGAGTTACTTTTGTTGAGTATGCTGTAACCAAAAATGCTATGCGTGTGCTGCCAAATTCATGACACTAGATATATTTATAGTCTTGCCTTTCCTATGTATAGATTGGTAAATTTAAGTTTTCATACTTGCCAGTTATATGACATATCTTCAAATTGTATCTCATTAATGTAAATAATTATGTGTTGATTGTTACTATGTTATATGATGGATTTTGTATTTCATGGAAGATGAAAGTTCTAATGCTGGCTTCTGATAAAACTCGTTTATAGCACAAATCTGGACCTGACTACAACATCTGTTGGGGATCAAAAGGACAATATAGTAAATGGTAATACTATACAGTTCTCGTTAAGGTTTTACCAGAGGTCAATCACACCAATTATGCCCAGTTTTTTTTGTCATTTAGTTGGTACATGTTTTCGGTACGAATTAACAACATCTTTTCAGGAATCAAAGAAATTACGGGTTCTATAAATCACTCAAGTTACTTTTGTTGAGTATGCTGTAACCAAAAATGCAATATGTGTGCTGCCAATTTTTTTACACTAGATATATTCATAGACTTGCCTTTTTTATTAATAGATTGGTAATATTGAGTATTCATACTTGCCACTTACTATAATGACATATCGTCATCTTGTACATTTTTTTCTTGTAAATAACCATTGTATCTGTGGTTTCAAATGGACCATCCCAACCAAATTTCTGTTGGCTGTTTATAATCTTATTTAAGTCTATTTTACGCCAATTTTTCAACCGTATTTCTCTAGATTTTCTCCTTGTGATATCACTTGTCTATCACCAGCCTGAAATAGACGTCTATTGGATGTTCGTATACCACATGGTGTTATGAAAACTTTCAGTTGTGAATACTTTATCACCACGGAAACCTACAGAGAACATTGTATCTTTTTATAAGTAACCTTGAAATACATGTACTATTATTACCAAGTCTTTGAACATTTATTTATGTTTGATAATAAAATCCTGAAATCGATCAAATGTGTGACCCAGTATTTATTTCATATACCATTTGTATTTGTTGAACATTCTTAACACTTTTGCAGGACGTTCTTAAATGTTTGTTGCGCATTCTTTCAACGCCCGAGACATTTTCAGACATTCTATAAAGGTTTTCTGAACAATCTCCTAAAACGTTTTATGAACGTTTTAGACGTGTTTTAAAAGGTTTTTTAAACGTTCTTAAAACGTTTGTAGACCATTTGGACGTTTAGAAAACGTTCTATAAACGTTCCAGACGTGTTTTAAAAGGTTTTTTAAACGTTTGTAGAACATTTGGACGTTTAGAAAACGTTTTATAAACGTTCCAGACGTGTTTTAAAAGGTTTTCTAGACGTTCTTAAAACGTTTGTAGAACATTTGGACGTTTAGAAAACGTTTTATAAACGTTCCAGACGTGTTTTAAAAGGTTTTCTAGACGTTCTTAAAACGTTTGTAGTGCATTTTAACGTTTTAAAAACGTTTTAAGAACGTTCCAAACGTTTTTAACAACGTCAACAATATATTTAGAACGTTTTCAAAAGGTTTTTGGACTTTTCGAATGTCTGAAAGGTTTTTAAAGGTTTTTTTTTGGTTCTTTTAACGTTTAAAACACGTTTTTAAAACGTCCAATAAAACGTTTTAAATACGTCGAAAACCTACCACATTTTGACGTCCAAAAAACGTTTTCACAAAACGTCCAAAAACCAACTTGGAACGTTTTTAGAACGTTCAGAAAACGTCCAATTGTTAGTTGGGTAACCAGACCCACGCTATAATTAGTCAATGGCACTGTGGTTCTGTCAGTCTCGGCGTAAATAACAAGGTTAACATTATCAGCGTGTCCACACACAAAACAATTTATCCCGAAACTCTGTAACGAAACGTCGTATAAAGAATCATCGTACAGTATAAATTCAAGGGTGTCCACACACACAAGAATGTAATCATGAAACTCTACATCGAAATGTTGTATAGGTGCGCAGTTTCCTACTGCGGTTATGAAATGGAAGCGGAAATGAGAGGTCAGGTCTCCTTTCGCGCGAGGTCACGTTAAGCCCCGCCCAGTTATACCGTTCTATAGTTCGACTAGTTATACTAGTTACGTCCACACACAACACATTCCGTGATTAGGCGTGATTCTTTATTGAGTTCTAGTTCGAAACGATCGATGCCCAAACCCGTGTTTCGTTATACGACGTATTGTTAGTAAGCGTCCACACATACAATTTCATTGTATAACTATCCCGAAACGGTATAACTAATCACGCCTAATCACGGAAAGTATTGTGTGTGGACACGGGGTTTGACTACTTGGAGTACTACAACAACAAAGAATGAAGCATAAACCAGGTAGAGGCCTGTCTTCATCAGCTCGAGTTTGCCAAATAGCCTGCTATTTCTGGTTTTGCAAATAGCGGGCTATCTTGGGCTAGTTTGTAAAATAGCCCACTATTTCTCAAGCTCAAGTTTCAGCTGATGAAAACGTGATTTATTACTTCGGGCTAATTTCCTGAATCAGAAATAGCGGGCTATTTGGTAAACTCGAGCTGATGAAAACAGACTGTAGCAGTCAGCTTTATTATCTACCCATACAGTGACGAAAGATTCAATCTCTATTTTATTTTTTCCCAACTGGGCCAGAAGATATTGTGAACAAACTCCGAACCAATTAATTCCATGAATTTGTAGAGCACCAATATTCAGACCGTCTGACCGGAAAATGCTTTTTTTAAATGTATAAGCAGTCTATTTGTTAGCAACTCTCTTCGTTATGAAAGCCTAGATTTCTTTTGTTTGCAAATACACTGTAATGTACACATGTGTATAAAGACTGTCTCGTTTGCAAAAAAAGCCTGATTTGAAAGACTATGATGGGGGATTTCAGCCCACCCTGTACCCTTGGACAATGGCTGAAGTTGAACTTCAAACATCTCATGGATTCAAATTGCCTCTGGGTAAATTTGTACAAAGCTGAAGTATAAACTCTTACGCACACCTCTTCGAAGACTGTTTGTAAGAGAAATATACATAACAACATACAGTAAACATCTCTGCAGGAGATTGCGAAGTTGGCCGCCCATCAAAGGAAACAGAGTGACAAAGCAAGAAATGGAGAGGGAAAGACATTGAGAAGTGAGGACTGATAAGAAGGAAGATGAGAGGTGATAAAAACAATTATTTGAAAAGTGTACCAAGACACAACTTCCCTTCCGCCCAACCCCCCCCCCCCCCCCTTCAACCCCCCTCCCCCCAAAAAAGTCACAAACATAGAGAAAAGGGACAAGGGCAAAACAAACAAAAAATAATAAAGGTATGCAATAAAATGATGAGCAAACTATTGGGGCCCCACAAATATTAGATAAAGCCAACCAATGTTGGATTTCTGTTGGCTTTTTCCTGTTGGTTTTAATATGCACAACCAGCCGGCCCGTGCGTTGTTATTATTAATTAATTAACGGCAGAACGGTCACCGTATTTGTTTGAAAGTGAAGCTGAATTGGTATGATCGTATTTAATCCAAATTTTAAACATTTTGGGGTCTAAAATTACCTTCATAGCAATTTTAGGTCCTAAAAGGGCACTAGAAATGTCATAAGTACGGATAAGAGCAAAAACCAAGCGCTTTGAAAGCATTTGCAGTCTTAAACAAGAACTCAACTATCCCTTTTAAGATTTCTTCCACTTCTCTGCAATGTAGTCCTTTGACTTTCAATGAAAAAAGAAAAATGACTTTTGAAGTGGAATGGTTTTACTCTTTCAGTGAATGGCCAAGCAAAGGCATCTCCATAAGGCCCACTACTAATAATGATAGCTGTACATTTACATTCTGCAATTTCTTTACAAATATATAACTGTGCCTATAAAACAATTTTACAAGAAGAAAAGCAGAAATAAAAGCAAAAAATTACAGTATTACAGAAATAATAACACAGAATGTAAACAATGAAATTCAATGTACCGGTACATATAGTTTTACAATTCTACATTTGCCTGAATTGTGAATGACAGCTTGTTTGCAATTGTTTTGTTTTGTTTTGTTTTATAGCTGTTGTACCCTAGCTACATGCTTTATAGGCGCTATCTCCTTGCCCGGAAGTTTACCACTTGACAAAGTCAATGGTATCATAGGGTATTAGACCACAAACCCCTAATGGGGAGAAGGCTTTCCAGAAAAACAAGCCATCCAAATAATTACACAAAGGGGAGAGTATTGCATCGATTGTCTCTCTCGTAAATCTCCCGCATTCTTAGAAATTGACACTGAATTTTCCTCTTCATGTCACAAATCAATAAATGTCCTCCTGTGCTGACGCTCTTCAGAAATTAACAAAAACTTGACTGACATCAAAAGCTTGATTGTCTGTTCTAAGTGGGCCAATACACTTTGGAAGGTGTTGTTTTTGTTTTTCAAGTGTTAATCCCCAGGCCCAGTTCTATAGCAACAATTACAACTGTTGTTTCGCACACCTGGAAATTTATAGTTTAAAATAGATAATAGATAAAATAGAAAAAAATTGTTAAATACCACAACAGGGCTATTAATGCCTAATTCAAAGACAATACTTTTTTTCTTCTTACATTAAACTAAATTTACCTGTACAGCAATGAAACTGAAGGGGTGTTATCATGTTTCATCAATGGCTACCTATAGAGATGGAACTTGTAGGATTTAAAGCCAGAACAGTACTCTGGAAAACAATTTTTTTTTTTACCCAAATTGGTCAAATTGATGATCATTTTATTCACTTCTCTAAAGAGTGATAAGCAATAGCAGGATTTGTGGCATAATACATTAGAGAGATTTTAGAACTTCATCAACAATGCCTATTTTTTTAAAGAATTCGCTTACAAAATACATGTACACAAAGTAATTAAAGATAAAGACCAGTTATGGTCATGCGATTGCATTGTGAAAGAAACGTTGTGGAATCGATCAGAAAAGGTTGATCATCTAGCATATAAGTATTGGTTTGTACTGCAAGGTTCTGGAATCATCAAAATGATAAGAAATTTGGACCAGACTTGATAAAGCTACATGTACAAGCACTGTACACAGAAATATGTATATGGGACTACCCCTACACGTGCGCGACACATGCGTTATATCTATCAGGTCCAAATAGATATAATAATTTACCAAATATATATCTGTTAGTAGGCGGTTTCTCTGCAAAATGTGTATGATCGCGCTTTGTCAAAACATATTCTTTCACATGGTTGGTAATAAGAGCTTCCATTTCATTTTTTGAGAGGGGGGGGTTTCCAAAACTGGTCTTTACCTTAGGGCATACATATATTCCTCCCCTATAAAAAAAAATACTATATGATTGAACATGTGTATTTTCATGAAAAGAGCACCTTGAAGCCAAAATAAATGTTTAGGGTTGATTGAAACTTACAGTAAGCTTGATCTTTTCACCTATAAATGGGGATTAGTAAATATTGTATGAACAAAATGATTGTTAAATAAATCAAAATTATCTTTAACAGCTTTAATAGAACATGCCTGTATTTCCTTCATAGCCATTACACCTGATGATCATGTCTTCATAAATGAGCAGCCCAATTTGGAAGTTCTGGTTTTCAATAAAGCACAAAATCAGATAAACCTGCAGATTAAAATAAGTTTGAGGAAAATCAAACAGCAAATCATGAAGCTGTGACAGTATGGCAGTCATCCTTGTTGAAACAAAGGTAGATATCTAAATTATAATGGAGACAATTTGGCAACTCCATAAAGAGTTTGTGATACAATTCCCTCTCATATTCAACAATTGCTTGGTAAATTTAGATGTTTACTTCTTATTCTTTACAAAGATACCAGTTAGACTCTCAACTTTCTCATCAGCTGTCTGATTTTTCTTCTCATCTGATTTTTCCTTCTTTTAAATTTTGTTTTGGGGCGCTTTTTTATTTTCAAATAAAAGAGTTAACAACTTTCCCTGACTGAGATTTAAAACTGCAAAATACATTCAACTTCTGAAAAGTTTACTTCGATTGATTTTTGTCACACCTTACAGCAAAGCCATCATAAAATATCACTTATCAAATATGTCAATTACTTTGTCCTTGCAGAAAAATGTGCGTTGATGACACTACACTATCGCAATAACCTTGAGGAAGTCAATTACGGTATACCAGTTGATAGGGTGGGTTTCTCTGTGTGGGGGCAATCAATATTTAGTGGTTTCTGTGGTCTTGAGTTGATTATAGCCCATTGGCGCTTTCTTATTCCACTTCTTGTTTTTGAAGCAGAAAGTGCAAGGCCTGTCCTCATCAGCTCGAGTTTGCCAAATAGCCCGCTTTATTCAAACTCTGGATATTATCCTGAAGCTAAAAATTGCGTCTTCACCAGACCAATACGCTCATCACAAACTAGCTCGGATGGGCACAAATTAGCCTGCTTTTTCCCAAATAACGGGACATTTTTTAAACAAGACCATAGATTTCTCAGGATATTTTCTCAACCAAATATCCCGCTAATTGCAACTGCGGGCTGATGAAGACGCAAATTAACTGGCTAATTTGCGATCCAGATAAATAAAATAGCGGGTTATTTGGCAAACTCAAGCTGATAAAAACAGGCCTTAGTGAAGACCTACATGTACAAAGTACAGGGTATTACGGCAGGCGGATCCAGTACTAGATTTAAACTGGAAATCTGTTGCAAGGTAACCTCTAACAGCAATTGTCAAAATGCAGTGATTGTTACCAGTGTATAAATGTTCAAGGCTTCCATATCATAAAGCTACATACATGTACATGTACATGTACATGTACATACTAAGGTATAGTACTAGATTGAAGCCATACAATGAATACTTCTATTTAGTAGCAATACAAAACAAAAAACTGCCATACATGAATACATGATGCATTTTCAAATCTGGGATCTATAGTTTGTACATGAAGCTTCTAAATGTATGCAGAAATGTCCAACCATCAATTATTATACCTTCTATTATTTTGTTTTCCTTATAGCTATCAGGACTTGTCATTGCCAATACAGCACCACATGTCCAAGGTGTCTCAACTATACATGTAGGCCTACAGTACGTGTAGATAGCAGGTCATCCAGAAAAAGAAAATACACAGGAGGGTTGAGCGATTTAGATCAGAAAAGCTCCAAAATAGCTCTGATAAACTGAAAAAAGAGCTCTAGTAATATAACAATAAAATACTTACTTATCACTGTGAGAAAAATCACAATTACACAAAACCAAATCCCAAAAGAGCTCTCGCAAACTGAAATGTACTTTTTAACACTGGGGTGACTGGGGTCATTCCTGTCTCTATAGTAACAACAAGCAGAATCTCGTCATGCCTGTCCGAAATCTGTGCCACCATCGCCTTCATAGAAAGGGCTCATCTGAGATCATAATAAAACATTCTGTGCTCCTGTTCAGCAGATCATCATCACTCCTGAAAAGAGATAACCGACCCCGCATCCTGCCCTTGTGAATAGATGACGTAGATGGAAAATAGTGGGAGGAAGAGACTAGCGGGAAACATCTATGACACCATTATTTGTTGCAGGTGCACAAGGTCAACTTTTATAAAAGCAAGATATCTACATGTTTTTAGTTTTGTATGTACTTTCTCTGCAGAAAAAATTGTTGCAGATAGGGACTCTCACTCTGAAATGCCCCTGCAGACCTCTGTTGTAAAAGTATTTTTCTTTTAAATAATGTGGTAATCTCGAGTGAAAATTTCTCAACTAAATATATTTTTAATAAAGGTACTGCATGCAACAAAAAACAAAGAGTGAAAAACCAAGGGAGAAAGGATAAAAATTTCCATTAAATTATCTAATAAAAGAAATGTCTATGATTATAGGTCATTGCTTCAGGAGATTCCTGACCTACATTCATTCATTGTCAAGTTGAGAAAGTGGCATGTAACTTTGCCAAAGTTGACCACCTGTTACAATACCACAAACAATAGCAACATTAGCCTATAATCTAGGCGGAGTGCCGAGGCGGAGTGCCGAGCTTTTTTCTTTGCTGCTAGACTAACCTTAAGCAGAACGTCTGATACGGCGAGACTACGAACCGTGAGTCGCGAAGCGGCTCACCGCCTATAGCCACTGGTCTAGCTTTAGTCGTTTTTTTTTTATTATCGACCATGAATCCGAGGCAGTTTTTCGTACGAAAAAACCTCATGAATACGAAATGAACTCAACCAATCAGAAACACGTATGGAGAAGAGTCTATGCATATGCATATTATAAATCACGTGACATTACGTCATTTTCTTCATCCAAGATGGCGGGTAGTTCATGCGACGACGATCTTCTGCGAGAAAGTTTATTATATGCGGCCAACAAACTAGGCATTCCTAATGGAAAATTCAGGGAACTGCAGGAATCCGCTATTCGTAGCGTTATTGAAGCCGGCAGGGATATTTTTGTTGCATTACCTACTGGTTTTGGAAAGAGTGCAATATTCCAAGCAATCCCCTTGTGCTGTGACTTTCTACGCGACCACGGATTCTATGATGACTCGAGTCGTTGCCGTTGGCAGAACGAAAGTACCGGTACCACTAGTGGCACTACTGGCACTACCAAAACAACGTCGATCTGCTTGGTAATTTCACCATTGATTGCATTGATGAGATCGCAGGTGACGCAGCTTCAGAGCCTTGGTATTTCTGCCGTGTATTTGAATGATGTATCTCCGAGTTCAGCCGAAGAGCACGACCTGATAAATGGATGTATTTCCATCGTTTACATGAGCCCGGAAAGTGTTTTGGGGAAAAGAGGCAACGACGTGTTGATGAGCCCAAAATGGCAGCAGAACTTGTGTGCAGTGGTAGTGGACGAAAGCCACTGCATCACCAAATGGTAAATAATTTAAATTAAATTAGATCCGTGGAATAGGCCAGAAAAGACTAATTAATTTTAAAGTTAGGTGTTAAAGGTAAAGACCAGTGCAGTATTGGAAACGCCCCAATTTCAAAAAATGAAATGGAAGCTCTCATTACCAATCATGTGAAAGAATATGTTTTGACTAATACATGATGATAAAAAAATTGCCGGGAAACCGCCTACTAATTCATATATTTGGTAAATTTGTTTCTCTCATGGTCTGGTGAGAGATATAGGGTAGTCCCATATACATCTTTCTGTGTATAGTGCTTGTAACTTTACGAAGAATGGGCCAAATTTCTTATCATTTTGATGATTCCAGAACCTTGCAGATGCTAGATGCTAGATGATCAACCTTTTCTGATCGATTCCACAACGTTTCTTTCACAATGCAATCGCATGACCATTACTGGTCTTTACCTTTAATGCAGTTTTGTATCCACCGCACTAGCAATACACTGCCCGTCTACGTCTGCAAGCAGACGGGCAGTGTATTGCTACCACCGCACAAGAAAGGATAGAGATCATTGTAGGGTTACGGCGGCGACTGGGGCCATGGGACGTGACTGGGGTTGGACCTAACGTTAGCTATATTATGTATAGACCCTAGATCTATGTCTAACTTACGGCGATCACGTCGAATAGGGGACCAGTCGTGGCAAACATACCCGAAACTCCACCCTACACCCTAACCCTAATCGGCGGCCTAACGCTAAAACCCTTTCCCTTCTCGTGTTATTTTTTCCGGTCCCCTATTCGACGTGATTGCCCTAACTTACTGTAAAACTAAAAGACAATAATTTTACGATTTTGGACTAAGTTAGGAGGGGAATTTCGCGAGAGCTTGAATCTCTTTTTTTTTGGTGATATTAAAATAGCCAGGACTGTCTCGCACCATGCGAAAATAACGTATACAGTATTTATTATTCATATACCGGTATTTTATTCTTAAGTTAAAAAAAAAATAAACACACTGTGATGTTTCATTTTGAAA
This sequence comes from Strongylocentrotus droebachiensis, assembly GCA_035222895.1. Taxonomy (NCBI): domain Eukaryota; kingdom Metazoa; phylum Echinodermata; class Echinoidea; order Camarodonta; family Strongylocentrotidae; genus Strongylocentrotus; species Strongylocentrotus droebachiensis. Next base: position 106,298 of record JAVYIG010003622.1, read on the forward strand.
TGAGATTTAAAAGCATCAAAATGTTTATATTCTTGCACTTTTGTTTCTAATACAGGGGTCAACATTCAAAGAAGGTGGCTGCCTTCAGGACGAGATATGGACGCTTGGCAGAGATTCGGTCACTGGTACCGCCCTCTGTGCCAATGGCCAGCTTCACTGCTACTGCCTCAGCTGCTATGAGAGGACAAATCATCCATTCCCTTTCTCTTACTAATCCCATACTTGTAGAGAAGTCCCCAGACCGTTGTAACATCAAGTATTCATGTATTCAAGTGAAATCGACAGAAAGCCCCAAAATCTTCAAGTCTCTTCGGGAAGAACTCCACTTGAAGAAAAAGACAACAGAACGAACCATCGTCTTCTGCAGAACACATAGGCAGTGTCGTGAACTGTACGAATACTTTAAAGCGGGTGTCGAAGATCGTGACATTTTCGCAATGTACCATAGCACCACAGATCAGCCTCAGAAAAATCGCGTGTTGGCATCATTTGCAGAAAGGGGAGGTGTTGTGAGAGTTTTGTTTGCAACTGTGGCTTTTGGGATGGGGGTAGACTGCAAGGAACTTAAAAGAATATACCACTATGGACCCCCTGAAGACATTGAGGACTATGTGCAGGAGACAGGAAGAGCTGGAAGAGGAGGAGAAGAATCTGATGTTGTTCTCATTAACTATAAAGGTTGCACAAGATATAAAGTGTCTGACGACATGAAGGGGTATATGGCCAACAAAGATACATGCCGCCGTTCTGTGTTGTTAGCAGCGTTCGGAGGAGATGCCGTAAATGCCGACACCAACAAACATAGATGTTGTGACATTTGTGCGAAATTGTGCGAGTGTGGCAAGGAAGATTGCAATAAGGAAGTATTTGAATGTGTAGAATCAGAAAAGAAAAGGCTTCATGAGTTCCAGCAATGTCGACATGTTACTCGGGAAAAGAAGGACAAACTCCTTAGTCGACTCACTGATTTGCGTGGATCTGTTGTGGCAGGTTCCAGTGCTGAGCTACTTGCAGGTTGTGACCTCAGTTCAGGAATCCCCCTTTCTGAGCTGAATTCTTTCGTTGATAATTGTGACAGGATAAATTCTTTTGATATGTTCACAACATATTTTCAGTTTTTTGGACATGAACAGGATATTTGGGAAATATTTGTTTCTGAATGCCAAGATCACTGTGAAATAGAACAATTTTCTTATTCTGATTCATTGTCATCAGAATGTGAAAACCAGTGTCCAGAGACCTTGCGTGGTGTACTCGTTTATTCATCAGAATCGGATTAAAGACACTTTTCTGTTAGTTTGCATCATGACTATGCACCAACAGGTTGATGTTGCAATTTGTTTGCATACATATGTACGATAGCCATAATTACTATTCTTATCTATAGGGATTTTTTATCTTATTTGCGCTACTGATTCTTGGTCATCAATTTATAGGTTTTTTTTTTTTTTTTACATGTTTAAATTATGTTGTTGCTTTTTTTATTCTTTGTTCTACTGTCATCGTACTATAGCCTCTGCTCTTATACATGCATGAACGGTTTGACCAATGCGTTCTATATTTAAAAAAAGTTTTTCTTGAATGACATGTTTTAGTTCTGCATTTCAAATGTATTCTTTTGGCATTTTTTTTACCCCATGTGTACATGTAAATACATTTTAAATTTCAACTACTTTCAATGAGCATGATGTACGCAACAGATATGAGCCGAGTATCTATGTTTAATTGTTAATGAACTTTTGTTTTGGAGACTTCCATTTACTTGTAATAATTTTTTGGACAGTACATGTACATGTATGTCACATTGATTACATGAATGCTTATTGTTTTAAGTGTTTTTAATGAATAGACAAAGATGTATTTTATGGTAGTACATGTATGTATGGGTATTACATGTTAGGTATTTTGATTGAAAGGAGAGGTGCTGAGTTTTTATTTGTTTGCTTGTTTTTTATTACTATTATTTCGTCTGGTACCCCCCCCCCCCCCCCCCCAAAATAAAAAAAAAATAGAAAGGGAAAGGGCACTTTATGCGAATGACCTGTTCTTTGCCAACATAGAGGTTGAAACCTTTGAAAATTCATATTTCATGCTTGTCCAATTTGGGGAAGTATTTTATTTGACAGTTGCATGTGCTTTCTTGAATTCAAGTCATTATAATGGTGGGAGTTGTATTTTGTGTACACTGGCTCAAATACAAATTTAGCTAGACATTTATTTCATTCAGGATTTATGTTATGCTGCTGGCTATGCCAGGTTACACGATAAACCTCATGAGGACACCAGTTGATATAAAATAATATTGTAAAACTCCTCATAAATACATTGTAGATGGATTTTTTTATCAATGTTTAGCAATATAGCAAGCTACAAAAATGTAATTGTCACTACTGTCCTTATAATCACAAATATGTATTCATCAAAATTATTTTTGTTTTGTTTTTAGTTAAATACTTGTAAACAAGTAATTGGAAGTACAAAACATTTTTTTTTTTTTTTCATAGTGTCGTACATGTATATTTCTATGGATACGTAATTTAGCAATGATCCTTAGTCTTGTTTTTTGTTTTTTTTGGAACGTGTACCTGTTTATCATGGTATAATGTAATTCAAATACAATGTCCAAAGATATTTTTAGTAATGAATTTAAAGATTCTTGACATCAGATTGTGATGTACATGTACAACCCGTTTCTCTTTGACAGAGACCCACATGTACATATTTTGAGGAAACGGGCTATAGTACATACTAATTGACTACTAACTTATTGTAGTCAAGGCCACTATAGGTACATTTCGAGGGAGACTTAGATAATAATAACGTTGAAGGTCCAAATGTCTGGTCGGTTGGTTTGTTCTGTCCATCCATCTGTAACACTTCATAAATAAGACTTTCAACCTTAAGATTACAGAATACATGATATGTTACTTTTTTGTTAGTCTTTCCTCATCCTGTTCATGCATTTTGATTATCTTTCTGGTGCATACTTGTATTGTGCATCAGTACATTTATAAAATAATGTATAACAACTGAAGTATTTTACTGAAACTCCCGATAGTAGCACCATCGTCAGTGTATTTATTGGAAAGCTATTAAAATAAACTTTCAATGTAAATTTAAAATACATGTGCCAAGTGTCTGTTATGTTGCATGCAAAAGTGTACTGTAAATTTATGAGTTTGTGTGTTTTTGGGGTGAATGTTGAGCACTGTTTTTAAGCCAGAATCAGCATTTTAAAGGAATATTTCATTAAAATGATAGTGTTCTATTCTTTCATCTCTCTCTATAATGGAAATACAGATTTAAAACAGCAATAATTCATATAAAAATATTTTGTTTTGACCACGAGCTTGCAAGTACATGTACCTTGAAAATATGTGTCCTTTTGTTTTCCTTCCAACAATTTTGTTTCATACTGCTGATTTTGGCTTTTTACCTGAGCTAATGTAGGACATGGGGAAAATATATAGGCTTACTTAAATGTAGATAAATACAAAAATTCTATCTTTATTGTTATAATTAAAGCTTTCAAGTTTCCAGACTTGATATTAGCCTATAATCTAAGCGGAGTGTTTAGCTTGTTTTTTTTTTTTTTTAACGTTAGGCTTACGTTTAGCCTAACAGGAAAGAAAAAAAGGCTTAGCACTTCGCCTAAATTATAGGCTATGATGATATACGTACAGTCCACTCCTGTAATAATGAGCCCATAATTCAAAATTTGGAAGGCAGTTCTCCTGAACCCAATTTGAGCAACCCTGTTCAGTATATATATAAACAAGATTTCATTATAGCAAAGTAATTGGCTTTGTTCAAAGCACCTCTTTATAACCAGTGGCGGATCCAGGAGGCGCAACAGGTGTGCATCCCTGCTAATTTCTGAAATATTTCCGACTGCACCCCCTTTATTTTTTTCTAATTTTTGGTCTGGTGACACCCCTCCCCCTTTTTCACATCCTGGACCCACCACTGATAACAGGAGTGGACTGCACATGTATAGATTAATCATTAAATCCATTACTTCATCAGAAAAGAGAAACCAATAAATTATATTCATTCATCCTCTGGATGTCCCAGATTTTACTGTTATCAACAATTTAAATTGCAACATGAAGTTACTCGGACTGCACAAATTTTGACTCAAATATAACAATTTAATATTCTGTCTTTCTCAACCTTGAAACTTTTTTTTTTAATGCATTCTTTATTCCTCTCTGCTTTTAAACACTTATTTATCTATCTCCATACAACGTTGCTTATTTTACAAACTGATGTACATACACCCTCTGCTACAAGTACTTATATGAACCAGCATAGAAAATTAGCAGGGGTAAACTGAAACAAAAACGGTTTTGTTTTCTTTTGGGTTCTATTATTATCATCAAATTTCCTTTGTGTGTGTGTGTTTTCTTTTTTTTTTTTTTTTGGGGGGGGGGGGGGTGTCGAATGCATGTGAAACACAATACTTCACTCTCATCCCCCATCTCATTGTAAGGTAATGGATGACTTCTGTATCCATATTAGCATTTCAAAAAGACATTATAAATATAACAGATTAGGCTAAAGAATATGCAAAGATTTGAAGAAAAAAATGCCTACTCGACTATCATAGTTACGTTTTCAGTGATCAGAAAGACTTGAAAGACTGCCCCTTTTCTGCTCAGTAGAATGAAACTTCAGGATTCTAAACAAATTTCTGAAAGGGTGAATTTAGTTTTTCATGTATCTACACATGGTTGGCAGTCATCAATTCTCATCGTCTTGCATCCACCCGGATTACTACTTTGAATAATTGTTTCAATGACTCACAGGTTAGATTCTTTTAAAAATATATATATTCACTAATTGTATTGCAGTATCAGTAAATTGCCAACTAGACTACAGTGGAAGCCTGTTATAAAAGACACTGTTTAGTAACAAAAGGTGGTTTTGCCTGTCCCTTTTGTTTGTATTCTATCGTTTTTTATTATCATTTTATTTGCCAGCCCTAATTTGACAAGGCTTCGATATAAAGAGGTAATTTAATTGGTCTGGAGGAGTTTTGCAAACCATTTGTTCAAAACTTACTTGTTGATCGTATGGAACATTGTTCTTCTCTTGACCAAGCACATTTGTCAATTAAGAATGAAACCAAAATACATTGCATATACATTACTGAAAAACAAAAAGATAATACATGAAATAATCTATGCACTATTGCACACATTTATAGAGTAATGCACTTTCGGATTTTGGCAGTAACTGGCAGATAATTTCATATGTCTAGTGAAAACACAAATTGGCAAAGAAAATGAAATGTTCATTTGCAACGTAGCCGAGAAGTCTTCACATTACCAATACATGTAACACAAAGAATACTTTTTTTTCAGCACAAATAATAACTGCCACAATGATAATACCAATAATAATGACACGGAGAATAATAATAATGATAACAACAACACTATCTGTGACTTAAGCGAAAATGGTACTGGGCCATCTTTTGTGCAGAATTCTTTTATGGTCAAGCTGGGTCAATCAAAAGATTCATTCAATATATTTTGTTCAGTTTAGTGACACCATCTACATGTTTTTAAGTAAGCTACATGTAATCGAATGGTATAAGAAAAGAAGATATTATCATATCACTATTGTTATCATATCATATGACATTATATCATATTGCCAATTTCCTTTTTTAGTCGACATTGTATTTGTATGTAAGCCGCATAATACCAAAAATATAGAATTATCCCTGAGATTTTAACACTGTGTTTTGCTATGCAAACCCTTAAATGTATTGGCTAAGGTCTTAAGAATAAACAAGACAAATGCGAATGCGTCTGCTATATGCCTCCGCCTTTTAAACCAGTAATTTCAGAAATTGACCTCTGTGACCTATGACTTTTGACCTCATTATACCAAAAATCTAGTCAGCTTGTTTTCCTATGAAGACCCCATCAAATTTGAAGTTCACATCTCAAGGGGTTCTGAAATATCGCCATAATGAGGCCAATACCTGGAATTTTATAAGTTGACCTCTGCGACCCTTGACCTATGAACTACGCATTCCAAAATAAAATCAGATCATCTTCATATGGTGATACATACTATCCTCAAGTCTGAAGTTAATATCTCAAGTCAAAGGTCAAGGGTCACAGAGGTTTACTTGTAACATCCAATCTACAGCTTGACAAAGGAAAATCACAATAAAATCCTCACAATCTACAACTCAGTTTCTTAAGGGTGGCTTTCATCCATCTCTGTAGATCAGGCAAGTCTAGCTGAGTCAAGGGATTCTTTGGATAGCTTGGGAAAGCATGATGCCTGCGACTTTGCTTCTCCTGGAAGATCCTTTCTTTATGCATGGCTGTCGCTAGTTTCTGGACATCACCTGTAGTATCTTTCCCAGCATGGAGTCCTTTCTTTCTCTGTACATGCGAAACGTTATCGCAAGTCACCAGGATTTCTTCAATTTCTTGCGCCGAGTGACTAACCCGTTCCACAGAAGCTTCGCTAATCTTGCCATTGAATTGCTTGCACTCTCCCTTCAACACTTTATTCTGGTGTTCATTTTCCCTGTCCACCTCTTTGTTTGTGTCAGCCTTTCCCTCCTTGTTCACGAACCTGTTCCAAGTGAGCTCAAAGGCTAGACGAGGTGACAGCATACACTCCACTTGGGCCAAGAGTCTCAACGACTGAAAACTGTACTTGGTACGATGAGTTCGCTTGAAGTACAGTAGCAAGTACTTGTATAAACGAATTAATCTAGCTCCATCTCCATATCTTCGTGCATCCTGGAAATCTCTAAACAACAAACAAATGCTTACTGATGCACAACTGTAGTTGTAAACACTGTCTTCTCCATCTTGTGTCGAAGTGTCAGAACTAGCTTGAGGTGCTTGTTGTGAATGCTTATCTTCCATATGCTTTCTGATTCCGCTCAGCCGCTTATATACCTTCTGGCAATGAGGGCACACATAGTCTGCTTGCTTCGCAAAGTCTGGCCCTTCATGAAGCGCAAATTTGTCAACAATGCTGTGAAGCTGCTCTTTCACATAGACGGTGGGATCCATGGTCATGGGGTCATAAGGGTGTTTTGTGGGCTCCGATGTCACTGCCTCCATTCCGAAGTGCTCCAGTGCAGCACAAACTATGAGAGCTTCTGTGTATTTGTCAAGAAACTCCACTGAGGCATTGATGTCCTTCATTGGATCATTGGACACATTGTGTGCTCTCAGGAAGTTTCTGGCAGCATACATAGTGCCAGTGTCCCTTGCTGAACTTGTCGAATAGAGAAGAGTCCATATGGCCTGAAAAAAATGAAAAATATGTATGGGGTTTAACATCATTTCATTAATAATGGAAATGTTGAATGTCATATACTGGGCGTATCAGAAAAAGGGAAACCCAACTTCACGAATCATTGCGGACAATAGTGTATAATATGAAAGCATAGGTCTTAAGTTTCTCAATGATGCCTTGTTTTGCTTAAAGGGTCATGCATCACTGAACACCATTGTCTCTTTTTTTTTTTTTGTATAAGAATGGTGGGTTCACTTTGGACTATTTTCAGAACAATGGTGTTCATTGATGCAAAGACTAAGTACATTTTAGTTACATCGTATCATTGGCATGTTAAAAGGTTGTACATTTGGTAGATATGATTGTCATGGCAATTTGTTTAATTGTTTTTTTAAATAAACAATTTTGAAATCAGGTTTCCTTTTTTTCTGATACGCCCAGTATATTAATTCAATTAAGGGCGGAATGGGAACAAACTTACATAAATACAATGCATGTGCTATTACGAATTATCTTCAAATTGAGATATAATTTTGAAGTATACCGAGCTGCATTTCACTTGTACCCTGAGGCACTTATCTCAAAGTTTACATTCTATGTAACAGAAATTTAAGGAAAATAGCGATGGTTATTAGAATACTAATATAACAACCCCATATATTGGTACTGTTATGCCAAAGTTAAGAGCATATGAATATTGACTAATATGCATAATAAATACTGAAAGCAACCCTGTTGTCTACTCACAAATAAAATACATGTATTGAATAGAGGATTTTCTAGCCCTCCCACAATGAATGGTACTTACTGATAGGAAGTTTGCCATTGTGTGGAAGTCGTCTATCACTGGAACCAAACCATCCCAGCGAGCCATGGGTGAAGGACTGTCCTGTCGGTCCAGAATGGTGTTGGTCTCCCTCTCACAGGTTAGGAGATCGCCTCCACTGATGATTTTAACAGGAGTGGTTCCATCAGTCTCTACAGGAACATACTTGTTCATATGATCAAGTATTTCAACCATTCCTTCATGGGTATTTTCATTTGAAGTGAGGACTCCCAGATTGACCTACAAAAGAACAAAAAAATGAAGAAAAAAAAAATCAACATTAGCTTTGTCATACACATACAATTGATGTACGAGAGGAAGCTTGTATTGGACCCTGTCAATGGTGGTTGCATCCTTCTCAAGTATCTGTCCTCCTTGTTATTTAAAACTATCAATGAATTGTTATAGGGGCTGATACAATCTCCCAACCCAAGTTTTCTTAAATTTGGTAGAAAAGATTAATCATTGTGATTTTTCAAACAATAAATTTAGAATTTGCATTCAATATAATTCATACTAGGTATCATACTTCTGTTTTGAAGCAAGACAAAATCTGTTCAGACTATGCTTAAAATAAAAGATTTATATTGAATTATAATTACCACTTCACTTTTCTTTTTCATCTCTTTCATGAAAGGATGGGGGATGTGTTCCGGCAAGACAGATGACATCCAGCACAAAGGGGGGATGTTCTTTCCTATTACTTGTGCAATAAGATGCAACCAGTCCTCTCTCAAGTCAGCATTGTCTTCTACGGAAGGTAGAAATGTTGACAGTGGCTCCTTTTCTACATCTCTTTTGGGACCGTCTGAAGACAGCGAAAAGTCAGCCACCCTATTCTTGACTGCAAGAAACTGGAAGTAATGCAGATCAGTGGTTCCTTGGGCAATCGTCATTTGCCTTGGCGAAATCCGAAAGTCCACATTGTCTCCATTCAACATAAAGCCACGGTGTCTTTCGGCATTATGTTTTAGGAGAGCAGATTTCCCATCAGGATCTTTAAGGAGGTCATTCTCCTTCTGCACATCTTTCTCGATCGTTTCTTTCCATTCCAGGACCTTCGCGTTGTAGTCTTTTCCGAACTCAACTTGTTTCCTGAGAATTGTTTTATAGGATACGGAAAAACCTCTTGCCTTAAGACGGCTGATGGTCTTAAACCCACACCCACCTCTCCTTACTGATAGGGCATTCATTACTTGGTGAGAGTTCATCCGCTCATTCCTTGCATTCAGAAGAACACCAGCAGCTCCCAGTATGCCCGGTTGAATAGATCTGTAGGTCTTCCTTGGATTTGCTCGATTTCCTGCCTCAATCCCTGGACTTACAGCAGCAGCCTTTATGCATGTCAGAAGTGTGGGGGCCTTTTCTTGCAGCTCTTCTTCTTGAGCTTGGTAGGACCATTGCTGAGAATAGGGGGAGAGATAGATAATAGGTGAAATTGTTATTTTTGTTTAATGGTAAATTTTATCTTTCTATTACTATGGAAAAATCAATGTCTAAATGGACTACATATTACATTTACTACAATTTTTTTTACACCGACATATATTTCATTAAATATACAGGGGCCGCGGAACCAAGGGTGAGGGCTTGGGTGGGGTTGCAGCCCCCCCCCCCCCTTTTTTTAGTACACACAAACAAACACGCACAAATGACAATCAAGATTATGCGTCTTCGCCTGCACACCTCCCCTTTCAAAAACAGTCCTTAGCCCCCCAAAACAAAAACATAAGTATACCCCTTAATCAAAATGGTGTAACTTTTCATCAAAAAGGTTTTTGAGCAAAATGAATTTGCAGGAGTGTTCTTAACTTATTGATTTAAAAAAAAAAATCTGACTCAGGCAATGTCAGTATTCCCATGGAAATATTTATCAGTATTACTGTTATCATCATCATTATAAAAACAAAAAAATAAAAACAACTAATACATGAAATGAGGCTTGAAATTTCAGCTAAATGTAAAGGCAAATATCAAATCATTCAGCATACTCACTTGTAATTTCTGCTTTGTTGTATTACCAAAGGAAGATTTTAGTGGATCACTGCAAAGATTGGCACATTCATTGTTGATCGATGAGGCAGTGCACTTGTGCATCTCTTCTGCAGCACCTGGTAATTTCTGTAGACAGCTGACGAGCTCCCTCAGATCTCCCTTCCCTGCAGCATTGACAACATTCTGGAGGTGGACTGGAATTTTCCTGATCTCTTCAGATCCTGAATCTGAACTTGTTATAAGTGTCATCTGTTGAATAAAAACAGAATGTTGAGTCAACTTTGTAAAAACTGAACGCATTACTCAATTAACCCTATACGATTTCCATTTACCTCTAGATCTACTATACATAAACTATATAAGATGAAATGAATAAATACATCCTATTTATAACTATGAAATAAACCAAACATCAAACCAAGATAAAATCACAGCTTGAAAGTGAAATCACTGCATTACTTTCTTGAGGGTGTTGTAGCATAATTTAATTTACTCATTGAAATGACAACATGCATTTTAAAAGTCGCTTTGTGGGCTCTACATGTCATTTAGGTTTACGGGAATTGTCTTGTGGTTTCATACATTTCATTTAATTTGTATTTTTGCATGTACAGCACCACGAACGTCATACCTGACCATGCCGACGGATATGGGTGCTTAAATATAATATATAAGAAGCCACCAGCACTATTATTATTATTTTATTCATAACGTAAGGAACTTAATCATGCGAGAATCCAGGATTTGATCCCCCAGCATGTCATGCAGTGTAAGTTAATGTCAATAATGAGCAAGGCATCGAATCTCCGTACTGTTAAGTGTTTTATCATGTTTGAAATCAATTCAAAAAATCAATCCAAAAAAAATAGATCAAACGTTAAATCTATTTAACGTTTGATCTAGATTTAGTTGATAAAGCAGCTATGACTGAGCTAATGACGTGAATACGTGTGTGTTTATAAGACAGTATTACAAGAGTATTGGCATTATCGTGGTTTCGGAAACCACCATTCACTATTACATAGACTCTTTCAGTCTTTGCTTTATTGCATGTGAGCGAATGAGCGGTGGTTTCCAAAACCACGATATACTATAGCATGAATATTATTTGCTTGCATTTAATAGTTGCAATGAAAATTCTAAGCCAAATAGTAATAGACATACCGGTAGGACCTAACGACAAAAAAATAACGCTAGAGCCTAGTTCTACATGATCTAGTAGAGCCAGAGGCTAGATCTAAAATCTTAGTTAGGCAACGACAACTTTCATTTTCACTCACCTCAGTGGATTTTTCCCTTTCCTGATATTTCAATCTTCTCCGACCTGCAGCAATACTTCCAATAGGCTTGTCTGGAAACCTCGAAGTGGTTAAGCATGGTGTGATGCTAGACTGCGAGGCCGAGGCCGAGGCCAAGGGGGAGGCCGATGCCGATGGCGATGGGGATGAACTTTCACATCTCGTCTTGCTTTGGCGATGCTGCAATGTCGTGGGGGAATCTTTGAGCTTGCTCAGACGTTTAAAACGGCCATCACCAGCAGCTTTCATTGGCGACTTGGGCTCTCCTTGACCATCAACAACGAAATTGTTGAGGCATAACATTGCCAGCGTAGCATTAAGTTTATTATGGCATGATCGGCAGATATACCCCGCTTGCTTCGTGAGGCTGTCCTCGTCAAGGGCTTGGTCATCGACATCGTTTGACCGATATGGGCCTGCACTACCCCCTGCTACGGGTGCCTCTGCAGGTGCTGCATGTAGAAATCCAGTCGCGATGATTTTCCGAGCAATATCCTTACTTACTTTCTTGTAATTTCTACAAGTGAGAATGTTTTTATCACATTTCAAGCAAGACCTAGATTTTCCACTTGGCCTAGTGGCAGAAATACTACTCATGATCCATATTGTGCTAGACATCATTGCACAACTTTTGATAACTTTAGCTGTAACTTTTAGCATGCGTGCAGCACGATTTTAATATTTTTTGGTTGTTCATAAGAAGTATAAAAGTTAGTCTTTACAATTAGAACTCACAACCTTCTATTCTTACATAACATTGATTACGCATGCAAAAACAATACAAACTGTCCTATATTAAACTTTGATAACTTTTCTGGCACTTTGTGAGAAGACTATTTAGCGGTCCATTCAAAGCAAGGGGGAACCACTAATTTGTCATTGTAAATTTGATACAATAATTGTTTTACCATACAAAGATATATGTTTTATTGTTCACATAAAACTACAATTTTTTAATTTTTTGATATTTCACAGTAGTAAAATGATCATTTTAAAGATTTTTTTGGTTTCATCTCCCCTTCTTCCTTTTTATTACCCCTATTTAGTAATGGACGAGCGCAATCTTTTTTCGTTGCGGTTTCTTATATCTGATTGGTCGAACGTAACATAGGTGTACCTTATTTGGTAGGGCTGTTGAATGATTCATAGATCCGCCATTTTGAATATATATGAATATTGATTAGCTAGACCAGTGGCTATAGGCGGTGAGCCGCTTCGCGACTCACGGTTCGTAGTCTCGCCGTATCAGACGTTCTGCTTAAGGTTAGTCTAGCAGCAAAGAAAAAAGCTCGGCACTCCGCCTCACGGTTCGTAGTCTCGCCGTATCAGACGTTCTGCTTAAGGTTAGTCTAGCAGCAAAGAAAAAAGCTCGGCACTCCGCCTAGATTATAGGCTATAGCAACATATAAGTTGCTACATAATTCATAATAGCCTTCTTGTTTTATCTATACAAAATTGATGCCTGTCGTTCTAATGCTATCCAAAGCTCCAAACCAGTTGGACTTACACGTTTACTGTATTTGGACTCCAGGAATCTCCCAAATAGTGGAGGGATCTACTAAGAAGAAGAAGGTGATAAGGTTTCTTATAAGTTGTTGCCAGTTACTCTGAGGAGAGCAAGACGAAAGGTACATGTATGTCTGTTTTAGGATATCACATTCCTAATGTGTTTTAATGTTTGAAAACCCATCAAGGGCAAGATATCAGGCGACATTCCATAACCTCACAACACCTTTAAGAAACAATGCCCTTTAAAATCCTAATGTTAGACTTCATAGAATAAACCTACAGCCAGGCTACATCAAAAACTAAAGTTCTGAGTAGACTTAACAACAATTAAGGCTGAGCTAGAGCCTAGACTAAAAGTATTACAGTAACACTGTGTTAGTCACACAGGGAGATTTGAGTTGGTCTAGCGGGCCACTAGCGGTACGTTCACTAGGTCACCCCTCTGTCTTCAACTACAAACTGGCCGAGGTGAACCTGGTTCGAAACCGAGTCACGTCTTTCAGATGGTGACGATCAAGGTCCGTCCCCAGACGTAAATAATCATATCTGATTGATACACGTCTGTAAAAACCTTATTACACACACACACAGTAACAAAAACAGTACATGTAGGTCTAAAAATGTTTGTTAGAAAATGCAGGACAAAGCCAACGGTGTTGTCATTGCTAGTGCTACTCACTGTCGCTATCTCAAAAAATTGGGAAGATTTCATAAATCTGATATCACCTAGAGGAGATCTATGGAAAGAGGAACATAAAATTACCCAGAGATGGAATTTTCTCTGGAATTAGGTGTGAAATTCATTTGCATCCATTCCGAAAAATTATTAACTTACTGATAAATTAAGGGTCTAGAAATCTTCATTTTGAGAACGATATCCTCAAAATTATAAGTAAGAAGTGGTGACATCTAATTGTATTATGATATCTTGCCTTGCACATTATGAAATTACCTTATTTTTGATGGATCACATTTTCTAATAAATCGGCTGCAAACCTTCATGTGCGAAGTAAGGTCTCATTGTTTTTCTATGACTTTTTTAGTTGCAGCGCGGATGCCGATCTGACATTGAATTTTTGAATCGCAAAATTTCTGGTCTGGAATCCTTTTGAGATAAATTTTCTAGTTGAAAACAAATGTAGTAAAAACTTTGCCATCCATTTGGTAATAGGTCTACTAATAGAAATAAATAAATTTGAGTAGAATATGAGAAATCAAAGATCGATTTAACACATTTTTTAAATATTTTCAATATCTCTTCAAACTTTGGTCATCCCTTAATGGTCAAATATGGAAGGTAAAACGAACTGTGATGCTCAGCTATAAAAATAGAGTATTAATTACATTTCACTATATTATCTATTGTGACAGTGGTACTGTCCTCTGTATGAATTGCTTCATTATAATCATTTATGATTTATATAAATTGTATAGACTAAATTGCTTCAATTATACGGAGAGGCTTTAAACTTACATCCTAACATAATGAACTGATCGCAACTAATATTCAACCACTGCATCCTTTCTTTCCTAATTAATTCTTTAAAATAACAAGCTGCATAACATTAACAATGCAGAAAATAACTACTACTAACAATCTGCTGACATTGTTAATTTCATAAACACAACGCCACTAGGCTATCGTCGATTTAACAGAGCACAAGTAAGACTAAGAGAGGACCAGTATCTACGCCCTCTCAGCTGTGAGTCTCACATTGCCTGGCGATCATCCAATGAAGATGGAAACGCCATTAATCTCAACAACAACAATAACATCCCAACCCTAGAGGTCTAGTAGATCCTAGTAGTAGTCTACTAGTAGACATTAGTACTAGTAGTAGACCTAGACCACTCCAGCAAAGCATAGAGAGTCAATGCTAATGCGTATTGACCTCTAGCACTGCATACATGCTGTGAGGCGGGTATTATTATACCCATACACAAATACACGGTGTCTGGTCAGGTCGCCCCCCACTCGGTCGCCTCCTATACACAGTCGCCTCCTATACGCAGTCGCCTCCTAACGTAGTCGCCCCCAAATTGTGTGGTCGAGTCGCCTCCTATACACAGTCGCCTCCTATACACAGTCGCCTCCTATACACAGTCGCCCCCTATACACAGTCGCCTCCTATACACAGTCGCCTCCTATACACAGTCGCCCCCTACTATACGTACAAAGGCAGTACGCTAGTGCAGCGGTCAGAATCAGGATATTTATGCTAGTCTATTTATATGTTTGTAAATAAAAGAGAAAGTTTCATTCTTTCTGTTATATTGTTGTCCACCTTCTTCAAGATAGCTCTTTTGTGCTTAAGTATAATGTAATAAACGTTTCATTTTATTTTGATGCAACAGAGATTTACATTCAAAAGTTTTATTTTTTATAAAGTATTGTATACAGTAATATTCTTCTCATTTCGACATTATCAGCCATTCGTTCTCTATTTCGTTCCCTAAACTAAATATAAGGTATAATATGTGAGAGGGGGGGGGGGGGGTAGCTATTTGGACGTTGCCTGTATACTGTATTTATGTATTATATTTGTCTCTCCGATCACACCCCCCCCCCACCTCTGATTTTGTTCTTTAGTTGGTCTCTGTTGGTTCAGTGATCATATATTTTCGCTAAAGTATAATGTCCGAAGTATAACATCAGGAATATGTTATGATAATTAATCTCAAGGAAGGGATGATGCCCGGCATACAAGCCAATGGCGGAATAGACAACATTATGAAAGATGAAGATGGACATAGACAGAGAGAGGGATAGAGAAGGGGAGGGGGGGGGGGTGGCGGGGAGATAGAAAATTGGACGCAGTCTGTACTGTATTTATTATTATATTTTTCTCACCCCCCCCCCCCCCCCCAGCTCAGAATTCTTCTTTAGTTTGTCTCTTTTTTGTTTGTTTATATAATGTCCGACGTATACCGTCAATATAGCATAATAAACATTTTTTGTTTAGATATCAGTTTGATGCAACAGAGATTTACATTCAAAAGTTTTACTGTTTATAATATTACAGTAATATTCTTTATGCTATTTATATGTTTGTAAATAAAAGAGAAAGTTTCATTCTTTCTCTTATTATGTTGTCCACCTTCTTCTAGATAACTATTTTGTGCTTAAGTAGTGTAATAAATGTTTCATTTTATTTTTTGCAACAGAGATCCAAGAAAAATGATGAACAGTTCCGGGAACCTGATGACACATGATCAGTGACGCCTTTGTCGTATAATGAGGGTTGATCTCATTGAAAGCGGTAAAGCCTTTTAATGTTTCGATATTATTGTTTCGGCGCTTTTATCCTCCGCGCGCTTTTTAGTAATGAAGGACAAAAGCGCCGCGACATAAAATAGGGTATATGTATTTGAACTGCTTTTTATTTGTCCACAGATTAAAAGAAAGTGACATCTATACAAAAAACTAACATTATTAGACAGGTTAAGGATGGAACCTAATTATAGTGCTTTCGAATACTGGTGTTCATGTTGGTCACGCATGGTCGTCCCTTATTCCTTAAACAAAATCACGCTTTTATAGAATGAATTGAGAGTAAAATTAGATAACGTTACGTTCAGTCTACCGCCGAAAGTATCAAACATATTTTGTCCAATTATATACTCAAAATGCCCGGATAAATCCAGCACATGCTTCGGCATGTGACATAAATATATGAGAGTAAAGAATAACATCTCAGCTTTAAATTGGTGTTAATCCCTATTCAGTTAAAATGACATACGATAGTTTTAAAAGCCTTCAAAGTATAAAACATTAGTTGTCCAATAATTTTCTGTATGTGTGGATAAACCCCGTATATGCCGGCGTAGGGACTACGTAGCTCTTTTCCAGGCAGTGGTGGATGCCGTGCCAACTCACCGTGTTCGGGAGGTCACCATGGACTTTGAGCTGGCCGCTTGGCAAGGCTTTCAAAGAGTCTTCCCCCAGGTAAGGATTCGTGCACTTTAGCATTTGATTTTTTTTTTGAAAATGGCATTTTACATAAAAGACCTGTTAAATTGAAATAATCATATTTTTGGCAAATGTTGTTCAATATCTTAGAACAAGGTATCTAATTAAAACCTGTAATGAGGTCTTTATAATAGCACGAAAACCTAAATTTTGCTCCTGTTTCGACCTAAGTGCAGGGTTTGTTATACCCAGTTGCGTACAAAATACAGAATTTGTTTGCTGATTAACTACATCCTTTAAAAACATAATTAAAATATGGCTTGTGTAGGGTTGAAGGTTTACAAATTTCTTTAATTTTTTTAATTAATTTTATTTTGTGTGAATATAATATTTCTTATCACTGGGTATTGACACATCTGATGAACTAATATGGGTGCTTATGATTTTCGAAAGAAATTATTCATAACTGTTTATTCCTTTTTTGTTGTTGAACGTTCGCAGGTAAACCAGAAGGGCTGCAGCTTCCACTTGAAGCAGGCAATGTGGCGGAAGGCGCAGGCAATTGGACTGCAGCGTGGCTATCTGGAGGATCGCAACGTCAACCAACTCATGAAGGAGGCGATGGCTCTGCAGTACTTGCCTGCTGAGCACATCCCAGCGATGTTTGAAGCTTTGAGGACCCGTGCCAACACCCCAATGCTGAACGAGGTGAGAAATCTAGCAAAGCTCCATTCATAGTATTTGGTGACACATAATTGTTATCAATTTGACAACAGCGATGGTACTGTGACATCAACAACAGAAAATTCCCTAAAAAACTTTTCCTGTATTATATAATAAGTTTATTATATAATAAGTTTATTATTATTCATGAATTATTTCCTGGCTGCTACATAATAACTCAAAAAATAAAAATTGGATTACAATAAATAATAGGGTACACAGAGCTGCCAACCGTTACAAAGATTTTTTAATTTTTAATTTTCATTATTTCTTTTCTTTGTGTGATCACATTTTTTCTCCTACTAGTCCTTTCTTTTCAGTCTCTTTCTAAAATGGATGATTCTTCATTCTATGCCAATAACATATTTTGTGTGATTTATTATGATTCAATGTTTCACTCTGACCTGTAATATCATTCATCTTCTAGTAAAAATAATTCAATTTGTGTTACATGTATTATTTTGTAAGTTTAATGTTGCATTATTGATAAAGACTTACTATTCATGACAAGGCAGAATCTGCTCAAAAAATGGATATCTTATTTATTTTATTTTTCTGCATTTCAATCTGATCCCTGCATGATCTGAAATCAGCAGATGCGATCCGATCATCGTTTACTGCATTAACCAATATTTACCTTGCGGTATGCATTCGTGCTGCGTTAAGACATAATTTGTGTACTAATCTGTGCTTCCAAAGGTTGGCAGCTCTGGGCATAATAGACAGGGAAAAAATTAATATTTATTTTTCGGGGGCTACTTTTCAAGCTTGCCTGCATAAAAATAACGCTCTAAAAATTTGTTTTGCATTGAACTCTATGCAAATTTACGGGGGCTCATTTCTGATTTTCGGGGGCTATTTTGGGCATTTTGGGGGCAAATTCGCCCTAAGCCCCCGTGTATTTTTGTCACTGATAATAGACAACTGTTAGGAGCATCCAAACTAGCAACACCTATTGAAATTGTACCGATTAATGTATAATTTACTAAAATAAATCTATGTTGTTTTTTCTTTCTAAATTCAAATTTCAGTTCTTCTTGTACATTGAGACGCAGTGGATGAACGGACCATTTCAGTTGGCGCAGTGGTCTGTCTACGGCAAAGCGGTTAGAACAAACAACGACGTTGAAGGATGGCACCACCGAATTAACAGCCGCATGGGTCAGCGCCTTGGAGTCTACAGACTAGCTGCAGAGATGCACAAGGAGGCACGGTTTGTCTCCCTGCAGGTGCGACTTCTGACAGAGAGGCGTCTCGTCAGGGTTCAGAGGAAGGCCTACAGAACCAGTCAGGCTCGTCTCTTCAAGTTGTGGGAGGAGTATCCTGTGCAACGCTCGGCCGCTTCACTTCTCCGAGGTTGTGCAGCGCTATTCGGCAACGTTGGGGAGTAATCAATTCAATTGAATCATGCTCATTTTCATGAAATGTGCGTGTCACTTTAGCATTTAAAGTCTTTTATTATTTCTTTGTTGTCGTTTTTTCAAAGTGATTACAGTACTATTTTAAGTTTCATATCCCAGTGCATACTGAGCTCCAATGAATGTAATATATGTATATATATATATATACATATAAAGTTTTACCTAGTTCTTAAATTGTTACCCAGTTCTTAAATAAGTTACCTAGTTCTTAAATTGTTACCTAGTTCTTAAATTGTTATCTAGTTCTTAAATTGTTATCTAGTTCTTAAATTGTTACCTTACATTGTTATCTTACGTTTCATAATTTCACTTCATATTTGTTTTCTTGTCATTACTCTGTTTAGTTTTAATTGTATAAATATTGTAAAGCGCTTTGATATAAATGTCTTATGAAAAGCGCTATATAAGTAAAAGTTATTATTATTATTATTATATGTTGCTCCACGTTTGTGGAATTCTAACCCAGCCTCCATTCGTTGCATCTCAGATATTACTTTGTTTAGATCGAAATTAAAATCCTACCTAATGGAAAATGCATACTCAACCTAGTTCTTAAATTGTTACCTAGTTCTTAAATTGTTACCCAGTTCTTAAATAGTTACCTAGTTCTTAAATTGTTACCTAGTTCTTAAATTGTTACCTTACATTGTTATCTTATGTTTCATAATTTCACTTCATATTTGTTTTCTTGTCATTACTCTGTTTAGATTTAATTGTATAAATATTGTAAAGCGCTTTGATATAAATGTCTTATGAAAAGCGCTATATAAGTAAAAGTTATTATTATTATTATTATATGTTGCTCCACGTTTGTGGAATTCTCTCCCAGCCTCCATTCGTTGCATCTCAGATATTACTTTGTTTAGATCGAAATTAAAAACCTACCTAATGGAAAATGCATACTCAACCTAGTTCTTAAATTGTTAACTAGTTCTTAAATTGTTACCCAGTTCTTAAATAGTTACCTAGTTCTTAAATTGTTACCTAGTTCTTAAATTGTTACCTAGTTCTTAAATTGTTACCTTACATTGTTATCTTACGTTTCATAATTTCACTTCATATTTGTTTTCTTGTCATTACTCTGTTTAGTTTTAATTGTATAAATATTGTAAAGCGCTTTGATATAAATGTCTTATGAAAAGCGCTATATAAGTAAAAGTTATTATTATAATTATTATATGTTGCTCCACGTTTGTGGAATTCTCTCCCAGCCTCCATTCGTTGCATCTCAGATATTACTTTGTTTAGATCGAAATTAAAAACCTACCTAATGGAAAATGCATACTCAACCTAGTTCTTAAATTGTTACCTAGTTCTTAAATTGTTACCCAGTTCTTAAATAGTTACCTAGTTCTTAAATTGTTACCTAGTTCTTAAATTGTTACCTTACATTGTTATCTTATGTTTCATAATTTCACTTCATATTTGTTTCCTTGTCATTACTCTGTTTAGTTTTAATTGTATAAATATTGTAAAGCGCTTTGATATAAATGTCTTATGAAAAGCGCTATATAAGTAAAAGTTATTATTATTATTATTATATGTTGCTCCACGTTTGTGGAATTCTCTCCCAGCCTCCATTCGTTGCATCTCAGATATTACTTTGTTTAGATCGAAATTAAAAACCTACCTAATGGAAAATGCATACTCAACCTAGTTCTTAAATTGTTAACTAGTTCTTAAATTGTTACCCAGTTCTTAAATAGTTACCTAGTTCTTAAATTGTTACCTAGTTCTTAAATTGTTACCTAGTTCTTAAATTGTTACCTTACATTGTTATCTTACGTTTCATAATTTCACTTCATATTTGTTTTCTTGTCATTACTCTGTTTAGTTTTAATTGTATAAATATTGTAAAGCGCTTTGATATAAATGTCTTATGAAAAGCGCTATATAAGTAAAAGTTATTATTATAATTATTATATGTTGCTCCACGTTTGTGGAATTCTCTCCCAGCCTCCATTCGTTGCATCTCAGATATTACTTTGTTTAGATCGAAATTAAAAACCTACCTAATGGAAAATGCATACTCAACCTAGTTCTTAAATTGTTACCTAGTTCTTAAATTGTTACCCAGTTCTTAAATAGTTACCTAGTTCTTAAATTGTTACCTAGTTCTTAAATTGTTACCTTACATTGTTATCTTATGTTTCATAATTTCACTTCATATTTGTTTCCTTGTCATTACTCTGTTTAGTTTTAATTGTATAAATATTGTAAAGCGCTTTGATATAAATGTCTTATGAAAAGCGCTATATAAGTAAAAGTTATTATTATTATTATTATATGTTGCTCCACGTTTGTGGAATTCTCTCCCAGCCTCCATTCGTTGCATCTCAGATATTACTTTGTTTAGATCGAAATTAAAAACCTACCTAATGGAAAATGCATACTCAACCTAGTTCTTAAATTGTTAACTAGTTCTTAAATTGTTACCCAGTTCTTAAATAGTTACCTAGTTCTTAAATTGTTACCTAGTTCTTAAATTGTTACCTAGTTCTTAAATTGTTACCTTACATTGTTATCTTACGTTTCATAATTTCACTTCATATTTGTTTTCTTGTCATTACTCTGTTTAGTTTTAATTGTATAAATATTGTAAAGCGCTTTGATATAAATGTCTTATGAAAAGCGCTATATAAGTAAAAGTTATTATTATAATTATTATATGTTGCTCCACGTTTGTGGAATTCTCTCCCAGCCTCCATTCGTTGCATCTCAGATATTACTTTGTTTAGATCGAAATTAAAAACCTACCTAATGGAAAATGCATACTCAACCTAGTTCTTAAATTGTTACCTAGTTCTTAAATTGTTACCCAGTTCTTAAATAGTTACCTAGTTCTTAAATTGTTACCTAGTTCTTAAATTGTTACCTTACATTGTTATCTTATGTTTCATAATTTCACTTCATATTTGTTTCCTTGTCATTACTCTGTTTAGTTTTAATTGTATAAATATTGTAAAGCGCTTTGATATAAATGTCTTATGAAAAGCGCTATATAAGTAAAAGTTATTATTATTATTATTATATGTTGCTCCACGTTTGTGGAATTCTCTCCCAGCCTCCATTCGTTGCATCTCAGATATTACTTTGTTTAGATCGAAATTAAAAACCTACCTAATGGAAAATGCATACTCAACCTAGTTCTTAAATTGTTAACTAGTTCTTAAATTGTTACCCAGTTCTTAAATAGTTACCTAGTTCTTAAATTGTTACCTAGTTCTTAAATTGTTACCTAGTTCTTAAATTGTTACCTTACATTGTTATCTTACGTTTCATAATTTCACTTCATATTTGTTTTCTTGTCATTACTCTGTTTAGTTTTAATTGTATAAATATTGTAAAGCGCTTTGATATAAATGTCTTATGAAAAGCGCTATATAAGTAAAAGTTATTATTATAATTATTATATGTTGCTCCACGTTTGTGGAATTCTCTCCCAGCCTCCATTCGTTGCATCTCAGATATTACTTTGTTTAGATCGAAATTAAAAACCTACCTAATGGAAAATGCATACTCAACCTAGTTCTTAAATTGTTACCTAGTTCTTAAATTGTTACCCAGTTCTTAAATAGTTACCTAGTTCTTAAATTGTTACCTAGTTCTTAAATTGTTACCTTACATTGTTATCTTATGTTTCATAATTTCACTTCATATTTGTTTCCTTGTCATTACTCTGTTTAGTTTTAATTGTATAAATATTGTAAAGCGCTTTGATATAAATGTCTTATGAAAAGCGCTATATAAGTAAAAGTTATTATTATTATTATTATATGTTGCTCCACGTTTGTGGAATTCTCTCCCAGCCTCCATTCGTTGCATCTCAGATATTACTTTGTTTAGATCGAAATTAAAAACCTACCTAATGGAAAATGCATACTCAACCTAGTTCTTAAATTGTTAACTAGTTCTTAAATTGTTACCCAGTTCTTAAATAGTTACCTAGTTCTTAAATTGTTACCTAGTTCTTAAATTGTTACCTAGTTCTTAAATTGTTACCTTACATTGTTATCTTATGTTTCATAATTTCACTTCATATTTGTTTTCTTGTCATTACTCTGTTTAGTTTTAATTGTATAAATATTGTAAAGCGCTTTGATATAAATGTCTTATGAAAAGCGCTATATAAGTAAAAGTTATTATTATAATTATTATATGTTGCTCCACGTTTGTGGAATTCTCTCCCAGCCTCCATTCGTTGCATCTCAGATATTACTTTGTTTAGATCGAAATTAAAAACCTACCTAATGGAAAATGCATACTCAACCTAGTTCTTAAATTGTTACCTAGTTCTTAAATTGTTACCCAGTTCTTAAATAGTTACCTAGTTCTTAAATTGTTACCTAGTTCTTAAATTGTTACCTTACATTGTTATCTTATGTTTCATAATTTCACTTCATATTTGTTTCCTTGTCATTACTCTGTTTAGTTTTAATTGTATAAATATTGTAAAGCGCTTTGATATAAATGTCTTATGAAAAGCGCTATATAAGTAAAAGTTATTATTATTATTATTATATGTTGCTCCACGTTTGTGGAATTCTCTCCCAGCCTCCATTCGTTGCATCTCAGATATTACTTTGTTTAGATCGAAATTAAAAACCTACCTAATGGAAAATGCATACTCAACCTAGTTCTTAAATTGTTAACTAGTTCTTAAATTGTTACCCAGTTCTTAAATAGTTACCTAGTTCTTAAATTGTTACCTAGTTCTTAAATTGTTACCTAGTTCTTAAATTGTTACCTTACATTGTTATCTTACGTTTCATAATTTCACTTCATATTTGTTTTCTTGTCATTACTCTGTTTAGTTTTAATTGTATAAATATTGTAAAGCGCTTTGATATAAATGTCTTATGAAAAGCGCTATATAAGTAAAAGTTATTATTATAATTATTATATGTTGCTCCACGTTTGTGGAATTCTCTCCCAGCCTCCATTCGTTGCATCTCAGATATTACTTTGTTTAGATCGAAATTAAAAACCTACCTAATGGAAAATGCATACTCAACCTAGTTCTTAAATTGTTACCTAGTTCTTAAATTGTTACCCAGTTCTTAAATAGTTACCTAGTTCTTAAATTGTTACCTAGTTCTTAAATTGTTACCTTACATTGTTATCTTATGTTTCATAATTTCACTTCATATTTGTTTCCTTGTCATTACTCTGTTTAGTTTTAATTGTATAAATATTGTAAAGCGCTTTGATATAAATGTCTTATGAAAAGCGCTATATAAGTAAAAGTTATTATTATTATTATTATATGTTGAACTTGTGCTTTCAACAGGGATCGTCTTGCCAATTTTATATGATATTCCTTTGTCATTTTTTCAAAGTGTTTACAGTACTATTTGCAGTTTTATATCCCTGTGCCTACTGTACTGCAATGAATGTAATATGTATAACGTTTTTGTGTATTAATTTGTTTAATTATAACTACTGAATTGTTCTTGTGATTAGCTAGTTTACATTTTGTAATTGTACATATGTATTTTGAACTTGAATGTAATATGTATAAAGTTTTGGTGTGTTAATTTGTTTAATTATAACTACTGAATTGTTTTTGTGATTAGCTAGTTTACATTTTGTAATTGTACATATATATTTTGAACTTGAATGTAATATGTATAAAGTTTTAGTGTGTTAATTTGTTTAATTATAACTACTGAATTGTTTTTTGTGATTAGCTAGTTTACATTTTGTAATTGTACATATATTTTGAACTTGCACTTGCATTCATGTACTTGTAGCGTAGTACTATTTGCAGTTTTATATCCATGTGCATACTGTACTGCAATGAATGTAATATGTATAAAGTTTTGGTGTATTAATTTGTTTAATTATAACTACTTAATTAGTTTTTGTGATTAGCTAGCTTACATTTTGTAATTGTACATACGCGTGGGTGTTACACATGAATAATGTAAATTGAATTGTGTCAAAGTCAATATTGTGTAATATTAGAATAGTTGTTATTAAAAAAATTAATACAAAAAAGTGTTTGAGGACAATCTTTATTGCTTTGTCACATCTAATCTGTAGCTTTACTTGTAAATATGCATCCTAGTTTTGGAACTCTACATCTACATGATAACCCAATGTTACCATACAAAAATTTCTTACATTTCAATGAATTTCAATGAATATTCATATGCCTATCAAACAGGGGCGGCGTCACAGGGGGGGGAGGGGGACTGCCCCCTATCATTTTGAAAAAGGGAAGAGGAAGGGAAGGAGAAAGAGGAAAAAGAAAAAATTATGCACCAAATCGAGCCATCTACATCAATTTAAAAAAAATAACTTCAAAACTGAGGGGGGGGGGGCACATCCCCACTCAGACACCCCTACGTTCTTGTCCTGTTAGCTGAACTTAAGACTGTTTTCTTTTTAATTTGGCAAAAATTATGCACCAAATCGTGCCATGTATGCATCAATTAAAAAAAAAAAATTGAACTGAGAGTGAGTGGGGCACATCCCCCCTCAGACACCCCTGCGTTCTTGTCCTGTTAGCTGAACTTAAGACTGTTTTCTTTTTAATTTTGCAAAAAGTATGCACCAAAAGGCAAAGCGAGCCGTTTATGCCCTCAGACACCCCCTGCGTGGCGTGGCGCGCTGCCCCCTGCTATCAAATACTGTCAAAACACATACATAAACACACAAATGTATGCATAAATTAAATGTATTAATCCCAGATGCAAATAAGAAGCTGTATTGAAAAAAATCTTAGCTCATGTTGTTGTTTGTCTGTGTTACTGTTAACAGCGCTGTGGTGTTAGCATTTGTTGTTAATTACAAAAAATCTATGATAAGTTGATAACCCTATCTTACCATAAGGCATAAAATAATTTCTTACATTTCAATGAATTTTATTGCCATACATTACCTATCAAATACTGTCAAAACACAAACATAAAAACAAATTTATAGAGTCTAGGCCTACATTAATCCCAGAATGGGCCAGATGCAAATAAGTAGCTTCGCTCATGTTGTTTTTCGTGTGTCTGTTTGTGTTGGATTTGGGGTGTGTTGTTTACAAAAATAACGCCGGTGCGAGTGGGCGGTTGTACGGCCAGTAACCGTATACTGCGCAGGCTGCAGGCCGCAGCAGCGCTAACTTCCCAATGAATAATTCAATAGTCTAGAGTTGAAATGTAGCTGTTTGAAAATTTAACTTTTACCAACTTTTCACCGTGAGAACACTTTCTTCATAACAAATACAGAAAATATGGTTGTATTCAAGTTTATTTTACCTGAATTCAAGCATTCATCCGATATCCGTAAGGTCCGTCACTAGTAGAGCTAAGCCAGTGGAGTCAGAACGAGCGATAGTAGTAGTAGAGTCTACTACGTAAGCTGGTGGAAACTTAGATGCAAATATCCTCGAAAATATGCAGTTACGAGGAAAATTTTCAATATTTAGTGATAACAAAGTAATAACATAGTACTGAGATACAAGGAACTAAAAATGGCTTGAGTTTGGACTTGTAAAATACATCAAATTAAAACAACAAATTAGGGGGCGAGATGACCAAAAAAGTGGGGGCGAGCTGACCAAGAATCCCAAAATCGGCAAAAAAAATCGGGAGGCGACATGACCAATTGGGGGCGACTTTGTAAGGGGGCGGGCTGGCATTGGGCGACCTGACGTGGAACCCAAATACACACACCACACAATTTCGCATCGACTGTACACAAATACAATCATGTCGATGCAGCTGTAAGCAAAGTTTGACACTGGACTTAGAATTTGAATTTTTAAATTATTCTTTTTAACATCAGTAAGTTAAAAAAAATGTATTTTACTGCTATTTAGGTGTCATCAATTGTCACTAAAGTACCGATTTTGAGTGAAATCAGTTGAGTTTTGTACAGTGGTGTTTGAAATGTTGAGAATCAAAAGCACAGCTTTTCTACACAGCTAGGATAGACCTCTAGTGATGCTCCTATGTGCGACCTAGACGGTAGACCCTCTCTAGAGTCTACTACTCTAGTACTTTTCTATTTCTCATTCTATTTCTTCATTTCTAGAATAGCTCCATTCAATCACTAGTGAAACAGGTTAGACCTAACGTCAAGTTTTTTTTGTTTTGTTGTTATTAAATCATGCTCTCTTAATTATAACATTGCTGCTTAGTTAGACTCTAGACCTGTCACCTACTACTAGATCTATTGAATGTTAGAGATTCAATCATTATATTTCATTAGAAGAATGATTTACTTACACTTCCATCTTCTCCACTGGTATGGAAACAACATTTCTGTTCCTTCCTTTCTTCCCAAAGCCAGCCGCCATTCTGGAGTCGCGAATCTCGCGAGATCGAGAGGGGCCAGGCGGCTGATGATGGCTATTTTGCGAATGAATTCTCAACATGTAAACTACAAAAGTTTGTACGCGTTTAAAGAAACACGTAATAACACAAATAAATCAAGTGTCCAGTTCATTGTTTATGATTTCCAACTATCCAAATAGATCATTCTGAAACTACATTGTGGCAAATCCTGTATATAATTAGTCACATACTACAACGGTCAGCGACGCAGCTGATCCAGCGGACGCTGTAATCAATGATCGCCCAAGCCCGGGGGAGTCAACTGTTGGTTTCCAGGCTAGTTCGACTGGCTCTCAACGAGCGTACCCAGCTTCCATGGCGACGGCAGGCAGTTGAAGACCGCAAATCAGGTTATAAGTAGATAATCTGTTTGATCTATTCTTATTTCATATTCATTATATTGAGCTGAAATAGCTCGTATCTGTGAAACACGTTAAAACACCTCAGATCCCTTCAAAATTGGCTTCATGATAATTGACATCAGTTTTCCGCAGTCTTTCATCACATTCGCACTACGTTATCAACAAAATGGCCGAGCCATAGGATCGTTCCCATAATGCATTTAGAGCGGCACTGGTTGACTAGGCGACAGACGGGAGCGAGAATGTGAGAAAAGGCGGCCAGACGCCAGGCGATATCTTTACACCTGTCGTGCAATAATTTCCCGGTCAAAGTTAAAGATGTCGTGCGACTTTGCAATTAAAACTTTTCTGATCGATGAGAGGTTTCATGTTTTCAATCAATCATGCAGTCCAGATAAACCCTTCCGACATAAAAGAGGCACCTGTCTTTGTTTTTCATTATTAAGTTCATGAGGTAAAACCCGGGGGTAAAACTGTTGTCAGGCACGTTATATCCTGGAAATGTTTGTGGCCGTATAACTAAGCAGAGAGTTTCGAGTTGAAAAACACTAGATAGAGAGTTTTATTCAAAGCTCACAAGCCTTCCCAAATCAACCTAAAATGTTGTTATTGGAAATTTGCAAGCATGTAACATTCAGGCTTAATATCATTGTAAACTCCTAATAGTAATATAGCAACATAAATTCAAATTAAGAATTATTGGCGCTCATCACCCAACTATTATGATTGTGTCCTTTGTCTAACAAGAATTATGATGCGAATCATGTCTCATTTAAAGTTTAAAACATATTCAAACTTCAAAAGCAACTAGTTTTTGCCAATATCAATGCTATTAACTCTTTATTCATTTTAAATCTTCAATTTGTTTTTTTTACTGGAATAGGTCAGTTAAAATGATAATCCCAAGCCACAAACATAAAAAATCACAAAATATAAAAAATATTTCGGGTCAAACTGATCCCGAGTGAAGTATCAGCAACCCGCCCCCCCCCCCCCCCCCACTCAGTGTTATTTAGGGTACGCATATGCGTGTTCCCTCCTTTTGAAAACACCCCCTAAGTCCGGTGTGTAAAGTCAATAAAGTCAATGTACGAGCCGGACTTTGGTGTGTGAAAAGTACCCCTTTACCGGACATTTTGGTAACATGCATGGGGTCATTCCGACCCCGGAGTGGGGGGGGGGGCCGGGATCAGCAATACCTTAACGGTGAAAATACTCAATTGTAGGTGCAGTTTTAACCCTAATAAGGCCGGGCTATTTGAAGTCTTACTACGGCCGGGGGGGGGGGGGCCATTATGCCCCCCCCCCCTAAGATCTCGGCCGTAAAACGGCCGATCTCCGCGAAAATTTGCACGCGTGTCAAGTGAAGTGTAGAACAATATGATAATTTCAATTTTTTGAAAAAAATCCCTAATTTGCATATTTATGGTAATTTATGCAAATAACGTC
Source organism: Strongylocentrotus droebachiensis (assembly GCA_035222895.1). Lineage (NCBI taxonomy): Eukaryota > Metazoa > Echinodermata > Echinoidea > Camarodonta > Strongylocentrotidae > Strongylocentrotus > Strongylocentrotus droebachiensis. Next base: position 135,405 of record JAVYIG010003622.1, read on the forward strand.
ATAAAATCACATTTTTACCCATAAATCCTATATTATTCATATTTAAGCATTCTTTTTCACTACATATATTCATTAGACCATTTGGAACAATAATACGACAAAAAAAATTGGAAGAGCCAGCTTATTCCTTATGTTATCTCTTGTTTTGATAATTTCTTATGTATTTCATTGTTTTGTTAACTTATTTATGTTATTGTTTTTTTTTGTTTTTTTTATTTCTTCCTACAATTCAACTATTTTGACTCCCAAAACAACCACCTAAACTTTAAACAAGACCCAATAACCAATGTTTGATCTATTTTTAGGAAAAATGACATTTCCATATGTTTTGTCGGGCTGACATGCAAAGACAAAGGGTCACGTGACCTTGTAACTATAGGTCCGATTTTTTTTTTTTTTTTTTTTTTAAAGATGCGCAAGACTTTAAAGAAAAAAGTCAGCGAGCGGCGAGGCGCCATCCATATGCGTTCTCGAACAATCAGAAAAATCGTGGAGGGGGGGGGGCCATAATGGCCCCCCGGCCTTATTAGGGTTAAGAGGTACTCCATGTAATTCTTTCAAACGAATAAGGGCCCTGAGTGATAAACTGAGTTTTAGTCAAAATGCGTGAGCGGAGCGCAAAGACTAAGAAACGTGAATAAAGAAATAAAGGAAAAGAGAAGAAAAAAGGGGGAAGAGAGTCGTGAAGCATGCTTACATTTAATCAGAGGCGGCGTCCCTTTTTACATCGGAAAAGTTCCCCTTTTACTTTGACTAGTGCCCCTATTAATTTTTAAAAGTGCCCCTTCCCCTTTCCATCTCTGATAAGTGCTCTTTTTTATTTTGACATGTCCCCCTTTTCCTTCGACAAGTTCCCATTTTTCTTTGCAATAAGTGTCCATTTTCCATTCTCAGTGAGTGCCTTTTAAAAATCTCTAGTTAGTGCCCCTTTTCAGGTACGAGAAGCGCCCCTTTTCACTTGTGATAAGCCCCCCTTTCACCTCTGATAATTGCCCTATTAACATTTCTGAGAGGTACCCTTTTTGCTTTGATAAGTGCCCCTTTTCCTTTTAAAAACTACCCTCTTTTTAACTCGGATAAGCCCAACTTATATTTTTACATATGCTCCCTTTCCTTTCTATAGCGGCCCTAGCTTTTCCTTATGATAAGTGCCCCCATTTAAAAAAGAGCCCCTTTTCCTTCTTTTAAATGCCCATTTTCACCTAAGTATGAAAATAATTCCTTTTCATTCCCATTAGTGCCCCCTTTCATCTCTTGTAAATGACGCTATTCAATTCTGAGAGATATTTGTTTTACTTTGACAAGTGCCCCTTTCCCCTCCTGATAAGTGCTCTTTTCATCTCTAATAAATGCCCCTTTTATTTTGACACGCCCCCCTTTCCTTCCTAATAAATGCTCTCTTGTCTTCTTATAGATGCCCCTTCCCCTTCTCATAATCACCGCTTTTCATTTCTGATAAGTGCCTATGCCTCTTTTTCTGTTTAATAAGAGCCACTTCCCCCTTCTCATAAATGCCCCCTTTCACCTCCGATAAATGCCCCTATTAAAATCTGATCGGTGCCCCTTTTCTTTCAAAAAATGCAGATTTCCCTTTATTAATAGTGCCCCTTTTTCATTCTCATAAGTTCTCATAAGTACCTCTTATCATATATGGTCAGTGCCCCTTTTCAGATGCGATAAGTGCCCCCATTTCACCTCTGATAATTACCCTTTTAACAATGATACGTGCCCCTTTTCCGTTCTAATAAGGAACCTTTCCCTTTTTCATAAATGCCCCTTTTCACTTTGTATAAATGCCCCTATCAAAATCTGATTGGTGACTCTTTTCCGTCGCCAAATGCCCATTTTCCATTCTCATAAGTTTCTTTTTTCATCCCTAGTGAGTGCCAGGATTGGGTTTTTCCTCTTCATTTTTGATAAGATTAATAATTTTTGCACTGCGACCTCACAAATCTTAACATTTTCCTCGCTCGCAAACGAATTTTCAGACCATCACACCCAACTGCAAAGATGTATAAAGAGAAACAAAATTTGAAATCATCCCTGATAATGTAATCACAATATAGGAGTATATACCAATCAACAATTTGAGATGTTATATATCAAACATTCATAGCTTTCTTATCACTGGTCTAATCAATTTCAAACTTTCGTCATTCTATTTCTCTTATTTTTCTTATTCCCTGAACTTATTTACAACTGGGGTAAGATTGCCCTTTAAATCCATTTTTTTTTCATTATCACATTTCAGAAACTTAAAAAGTCTTCTTCTGATGAGAAGACATCTTATAAATAAATAGGTACAGCGACGTTGGAAGGGTGACCAATACTTTTAAAGAGCTTTTCGTAAGTTGTTTCCTACCCCCATGAATGTTTCTGAAAACATGCTATGATTCTCAACTTCATACGAAATCTCTTACCGTATTCAATATCCCGGCTGCGTTATTTTTTTATGCGGCACAGATTGGGGCTTTTTTTTAAAAGGGGTCTTGATTTACAGACTAATACTGGTCGTGTGCGTACTAGACAGTATAAGTAGTAGAGGTCTGTTTTTAATAGTGTTACATGTAATCCACTGCCGCATGGAAAATCATTACATCAACAATTAAAATCAAATTGGAAATCTGAAGAGGAGGCAGCACGTCAATAAGGAGAACATCACAATAATTAGTCAATAAAACTTAACTAACTTAAACGAAGAGGAATGTTATCTAAACACATAGTTCGCGATGGATGTACAAACTTCTTCGCAGCGCTAATGCGCTAGCGAACATGACTAGTCTCACGTACGTGCAGACACTATTCAGAAGGGAAAGAACGTACTTCCCATAGGTTTAACACGCGCCATGCCCCAATCTGTGCCGCATAAAAAAATAACGCATCCCGGCTACTCGGCCGTTGACTGTGACATTTATCGTCGAAGATGTCGCTCGTGCTCTCCATTGAATAGGGCACATTGTAGCAATTTCATGACGTGTCAGTCAGTGTGCGTTACAATGTCTGCACTATGAGGCTATAGCCAGAAATTGACAGATCTAGAGACTAGGCTCTGCTCAGGGCTTTAGAATTATGGTAAAATTTATAATTTGAGTCTGTGTTTTCAGACTAATCGTTAGGCGGGGAGGGGATGTCTTCTCCTGTTCTCAACCCCCCCCCTCTCTCTGTCTCTCTCTCTCTCTCTCTCTTTCTGTCTCTCTCTCTCCCTCTCGCTCTGTCTCTCTCTAAATCTCTATCTGTGCGCGCGCGTGTGTGTGTGTGTGTGTTGTGTATTTCTGTCTCTCTCTCTGTCTCTCTCTCTCTCTCTCTCTCTCTCTCTCTCTCTCTCTCTCTCTCTCTCTCTCTCTCTCTCTCTCTCCCTGTCTCTGCTTAATTCAGTCTCGATGTCTCTTTACTTTACGTGTCCATTTTATTGCTAATTGGTTTGGAAATCTATAATAAAATGGTGTTCTTTGTCTTGATAAGGCATACATTCTCAATTTCTCATTACCAGGTCCATCGGAGAAGTTCTTGTCAGTGTCCCTTACTTACAATCACACGAATGCTTTCTTAGCAGTAGGTTAAAAATGAACCATCTGTCGAAACCAAAATCTCTCCGATAAGAACTTTGAAGTACACCTGTGATCTCAACTTGCAGATCTATGAACAATCGCTTGGCGCCCTCTACAGTTTTCCAATATGTATCATTCGCCGGCTATTTGCCACGTTGAGATGTTCCGGAAGGAGCCGACAGCAGCTTGTAACACTCAATATTAAAATCGTTTTCCATTCCACGTATAACATTTTTACGATATTGCAACAAAGAAAAGCGTAGATCATAGGTGTGAAAGTCATCCTGCCAAGTCTAATTCTTCAAAACGTATACATAAGGTGAGAACGATTATTTCTTTTGTGCTATAAATATCTCGGTGACCGGCGAAAGAGGTTATGCTGATGTGTACTTACTGAACGGCTTTCTCACAGTTGTCAATGGGATACCACAGGCATAGCGAGTCGCTTGAGAAGACCTACCCACAAAGCCAGCGATAACAACAGCAAAGTCATTGCATTGATCGTCCCATCAACAGCTGTTGTCTTATGAATGCGTTCATCAATACAAATAAAAAACCAATCTGTTTAACGGTGCATGTGAAAGGGATCAGGGATAAAGATTTTGCTGTTGTTGGTCATGTTGGTAGGTCTATGAATATGAATATCTTTTTATTGATTGCCTGAGAGACTGAGTGAGAGTGATAAAGAGTGGCCGGGTTTGCAAGATTATGTTACATACCACGCCGGGCTTGGAAGTTGAAAGTTGGATTGGTGGTAATGGTGATTTATGAAAATATGTACACGTATGCAATTTATCTGCGTCTACAAGGATATCTTCGTTTATGCGGACTATCCTCATTCTCGGACCAGCGCCCCTAACTGCGTACTTGGCATGCATTTGCCTGTGTTGACTGTTCAGAACCATGTAAACAAAACCTCAGGCTTAAGGCTCAAAATCCAATTGTGGGCGCTTGTTCAGAACTGTGACAATATATTCGACCCGTATCTCTGGCGCGGAGAATGGAGATAACATACCAAAAATCAACTTAATCTTCAACAACTGTTCAAATAATGCTCATGATTTAAAAGTCGTTATATTTCTTACTTTTTTGTGTCAATTTTCTTAGTAAGGATGTTACATGCCTGGACATATACCGGTATGCAGATTGGTTTTAACAATTAAGTTTCTAGTCCTTTGAACCTAATTCTCTTTGTTTTTCCATAGGTTTAAGCCATGAAGGTGAAGGATATTGGTCGAACCGCCAACATGGCGTGGAGTCCTGCCGAGCAGTACCCGATCTACATTGCCACAGGAACAGCAGCGCAGCAGCTGGATGCGACGTTCAGTACCTCAGCAGCTCTAGAGATCTTCTCTCTGGACCTCGACAAGAAGGGGTTGGAGACGGAGAGAGTTGCCTCACTCAATACTGACCACAGGTATGGTATTTTTATAATATTGAATGGCCTTATACAGTCAAACCTGTACAGCGACCACCCAAGGTAAACACAAAAAGTGGTCTTTGTAGACAGGTTCCTTTAGTACATGTTTCAATGAAAAAACATTTTCAAGGGGGAAAAAATGTGCTTGTTGGAGACAGGTGGTCTTTGTAGACAGGTGGTCACTAAAGCAGGTTTGACTGTAATAATGAATCATAATATTGTTTACCCAGGGAAGCCTCATCTGCTTCAATGCTGTTCTTCCTGCGGGCCCTGCAATTATTATTACCCCCGGGATTGCGAGGTATCCATTTTACACCTGGGTAGAGAGTGGCAAACGTAGATAAAAGTATTTTGCTACGGCTGCGCACATACATGTACATCCATGGTCTTGGCCTGTGGGTATTTCAATGTTTTTTCACCTATACACGTTCCATGATAACCATTCATATCAGTGTCTCGCTGAGAAGAATAATAGTGTCAAACTCTACTGGCCATTTACCGTAGTTGCTGGCCAACGTACATGTTTATGATTATCGGTTCGGTCTGATTGTTCTAGCTACCGTTTTGATTTTTTGTTTCTTTCTCCAATTCTAGATTTCATAAGTTGGTGTGGGGCAACTATGGAATGAGTAAGGGTGAATTTGCCAACGGAACAGTTATCGGCGGGACAGATAATGGTGGCATCTACGTATATGATGCTTCAAAGTTGCTGTCGAGTAGCGAGGCTCTGATTCATAAAATGGACAAAGTAAGTTAGATTGATTCATTTGATTGCTAGTGTAGCAAACTAGAATCAAAAATAGATTCTTATAAAGTACAGTGTCATGTGTAATTGAGTACCCATTAGTCAGATTGAGATAAACTTAGTAATCCACCCATCCACCCATCCATCCATCTAGCCCCATCCAGATTAATTCATTCGATTGCAAGTGTAGCAAAACAGAAACAAAAATTGATTCTTATAAAGTAAAGTGTCTTGAGTCAGATTGAGATAAAAACTTAATAATTCACCCATCCATTCATCTAGATCCTGTGTCTAGTGTGTCTAGTGTGTATTTGCTGACAGGTAATAGTTTCTTTCTAGGTTGGGCTCTGGTTATGATAAAAAATAAGTTTTCACAAAATCCAACCAAAAATCCAACACTGAATGTTCAAGATTACAAATAGATGACATGTGTCAATTAATTTGGTAAAACATGTACACTGTATAGGGACTAAGTAATGAGCATAGGAAGATGAACAAATCAAGGTAAGTAAGCCCTACATCATGTGCTAAGCACAGCTCACTACATGTATGTGCAAATGAGAGTTGTGGATTTTATTGAAGATGATTTCCAGCAAGTTTTTGTGAGGTTGTTAACATTTTAGTGGTTCAAACAATCAATCTACTGCAGGATAAACAATCCAGAATGAATTATAGCCATGTTTTCTCAACATACAATATCTATACCAGAGCGTAAGGTTAGCTTTAACTTTTTTTAGAGTACCCGTATTTAACTGTCACAGGTGACGTTGACAAATTACCAAGATATTTAGATGATGGTCCAACCTCATCTGCACATTAGCTTTGCAAAATTGTTTTAAGGACATTTCTTAAATGCTAGAGAATACTGGCATCTAATGTCTGATGAACTAATGTGTTGTAGATATTGTATTTGTCATTTGGTAGTGAGGTTTCTTAGTGGCTTTCTCTTATTTGGAAAGGAGGAGAGTATGCCTGTATGTCATGTACATTATTTGTGCCAGATGAACACACAGCACATGGACATTTTTTTGCCTGATGTATATACAGCACAGAGTTGTAATAATAATAATATTTGGTTCTTGTATAGCGCATATCACATTATATAACGTCTCTAAACGCTTCCAAAGAGCTTTGGAAATTATTACCCTAGCTTAAGCTCCGGGCAGCTGTTATCAACGCACAGTGCATTTCAAGGAATTATCCTACCACGTACCCATTTACCTCACCTGGGACAAGATTAATGTCTTGCCAAAGGACATACATGTAAGTGCCGTAACGGGACTTGAACCGCGGACCTTGTGATCCATAGTCCGGTGACATATCCACTCGACCATGACACCTCTTGTAGACCTGTATTTCTTACATGATTTCACCTTGTACCTTTACAGCACACAGGAGCAGTACGAGCACTTGATGTAAACCCGTTCCAGTCAAACCTCTTAGCATCTGGAGCTAGTGACTCAGAAATATTTGTCTGGGATCTCAACAATATAGGAACCCCCATGACTCCAGGGGCAAAATCACAGGTATGTTCTTTCTTCCTCTAAACACTGCAATACAATCTACTGATAGTTGTATTTACACCCGTTGAGGGGGAGGCAGAGAGGGGGAAGAAAGGGGGGGGGGGAGGGGGGGGGAGAGGTAAGGTTAAATGCAGAGTATTTGTTTTCCCTCCAAATCTTCCCATCTGTGCCACTGTTAAATCAAGATGAATTGTAAGTAACAGGCCTAAATGGTTAGAAAACTTAACTTGCTAATGCGAGACGAAACATGTTAGATGGATTTTAATTTGAAGTAATTAGCTTATCATTTAGGAGCGCAAAAACAAAGTACCTTAGCGCTTACAAAATTGCAGAATGTGAAGAAGAAACTAGACTTGTACAAAAAAATAGGTAAATCACATTCAGTTACTGAGGGAAGAGTTATGTTGGAAAGGACCTTTTGTTCATTGCTAAAATTCACATTAAAAAAAATTGTATAAATTTGAAGGTTGCACTGGGATGCAAGTTTCTGATGACTATAGACAGGCCATTCAAACTTTTATTTTATAATGTTTGGATGCCCTTTGTGAACCTTGACCTTGTCTATCCTGGAAATTACTACCATGTGTGTCTATCAGAGCAACATATCGTTTTCCTGGGCAACTTTTAACCATGGAGAAAATCCATATGTAGTTGCATACATGTATGAATGCATTATAGTTGGTTGAGGCAAAAGCTTGTGCAATTCTTGCAACTTAATACAGGGGCAGCTTCAGGATTTTCTAATAGAGGGTGGGGGGGGGGGGGTATAGTACCCACTAAGTCTATCAAGCCCCCCAAAAAGTGCAGTCCATACATCATTTGACACCTCTCGTATCCAACCTTAATTTGATGCTTGCCTTAAGTTAAAGTCATTGTTTTAATGTTAAATCTGAGATGCATGGCCCTACGTGTTGCCGGTGTCTGTGATGTGGTGTAATATTGAAGCCCTAAAAGAATTGCGCTTCAATATGATCATGAAGTGCCTCAAAAAAGTAAAATCTTTGAGTGACCAGTTTTACCCTACCGGGTATTCATTTCCCCCAATAGATTGTAGTGTTATACAAATTTTGATTTCCAATCATAAATATTAGACTGGCGATCGGCTTGTAAAAGTCATGTGGTTCTTGACTGACATAAAGGTTTATAATTATTATTGCAGCATGAGCTAAATCCAGGATTTTGTTTTAAGATTCTAAGACAAAGATACCCAATCCCTTTAATAATCAATACAGTCAAACCTGCTTTAGTGACCACCTGTCTACAAAGACCACCTGTCTACAAAGGCCGCAGTTTTTGTTTCCCTTGAAAATGGTTTCTCATTGAATCATGTACTAAAGGAAGCTGTCTACAAAGACCACCTGTCTACAAAGGCCACTTTTTTTGTTTCCCTTGGGCGGTCGCTATAGACAGGTTTGACTGTATATGTAAAAATGTACCTTTTTTGTCTATTTCTTAGCCTCCAGATGAGATCAGTTGTGTAGCGTGGAATCGTCAGGTCCAACATATCTTAGCTTCAACCTGTCCTGGTGGTCGCTGTGTGGTCTGGGATCTCAGGAAAAATGAACCTATCATAAAAGTTACTGACCACAGCTCAAGGGTGAGTATTGTGAATGCTTGAAATCTTTCTGAGATATGAAGCTTAAGTGGTTATCATTATTATCCAGGCTGTATCATGGCAAATACTGGTTAACGCCATCTACGTCTTCTTTTGGACAACTGCAAGTAAACGAATGGACTTGATAAACTGGGTCAGTGCGCGGTAAACTGCGTCAGCACGCGCTTGCGTTCGCGAAACTGACCGAAGTTCTCCTCACACTTTGGTTTCGCGTATGTTGCACGCACATGAATGCTGCGGTCGCGTCGTCCGTAGTCGTATTATACCCGATTGGCCCCAGGTAGGGCCACGGGAAAGACACACAGTCTTTTCATGACACACTCTCTTTAACAAACGGATGCATGATCATGATTCAATGATAATGTAGAGGTGTCATGGTCTAGTGGATATGTCACCAGTATGTGGATCACATGGTTCACAGTTCGAGTCCCATTGCGACACTCATGCCCTTTGGCAAGACATTAATTAACATTTGTCACTCCCCACCCAGGTGAAGTAAATAGGTACCCGATGGGAAAAAATTATTTTAATGCTTTAGCGCCTTATAATGGCAGCTCAGCTGCAGTCTGAGTAATAATATACTTTGTATTAAGCGGAGTAGTGTAAAATTGTACAAAATGTCAACAGTGGCGTGGTTTACACATACATGTAGCATTTTGTTCAGAACCCCCAGAGAAGAAAAAGGTAGCCTGGAGGCCTAATATCATGATCATTGCCACAAGGTATTGCATATAAACTACATGTTAGTAGTAACCGCAGAAGCATACTCCCCCTGTATTAGCCTACACTCATTGATGAATTAAATGTTTTTCCTTTGTCATTCAGATATCAAAAAGACTAATTAATGGACATTTATTTGGTATTGATTGGTCACATACAAACCGATGAGGATTTGTAATCTAACTTGATTTTCATTTGTCTTTGCAATGCACCATAGATACGATGTAAAGCAGTGGCCTGGCATCCTGATGTCGCTACACAGATGATGCTGGCATCTGAAGATGATCACTCGCCGGTCATTCAAATGTGGGATCTAAGGTTTGCTACCTCACCACTCAAAGTCCTGGAAAATCATCAAAGGTATGAATGGATAATGGCTTGTAATGTAGTTCAAATAGGTTTTACAAATTTGAGTCCATAGCCAGGTTCAGCAATTCCACCGCAAAATTGGTAGAAGCGATTGAAATCTTGGCGTATTCATTTTATTTAAATAGTCATCGGGATGTCAGTTTCCATGTCGTTATCCAATCAAAAATGAATAAAGGCATTGAGGAAATTGAATCAGCTTCCCATACTGGACAAAATACATGAGAAATGGTTATGAGCAGAACACTAGAGTAAGATTTTGTACTTTTTCTTGCAATCATCATGTTTCTAATTCATCAGAAATACAATGTAAGGAAGTTGTTTGAAGAAAGAAATTGCCATCAGGGCATTTTTCTGTTAAAACTGCTTTGCAATTTGTATGGTTTTTACAGAAGCACTATATGAAGTAGTCTCTAAACCACTCTAAACGGACTGTTGCATGAACGGATATGAATCTATAATGATCTCATGATGTCCATTTACTTAACCTCAGGGTTATCCTCTCAATAGCCTGTTGTCCTCAGGACCCCGACCTCCTCCTAAGCTGCTTGAACCGATTCATATCCACTCTATCATGAACACCGTCCGAATCTAAAATAATCTCATGTCCATTTTCTTAAAGGTAAAGACCAGTATTGGAAACGCCCCAATTTCAAAAAATGAAATGGAAGCTCTTATTACCAATCATGCGAAACAATATGTTTTGACTAATACATGATGATAACAATTTTGTTGGAAAACCGCCTACTAATTGATATATTTGGTAAATTAGTTTATCTATTGGTATGTGAGAGATAAACACATGTGTGCGTATAGTCCCATATACATCTTTCTGTGTACAGTGCTTGTAACTTTACGGAGACTGGGCCAAATTTCTTATCATTTTGATGATTCCAGAACCTTGCAGTACACACCAATACTTACATGCTAGATGATCAACCTTTTCTGATCGATTCCACAACGTTTCTTTTACAATGCAATCGCATGACCATAACTGGTCTTTATCTTTAACCTCAGGGGTATCCTATCGATAGCCTGGTGTCCTCAGGACCCCGACCTTCTCCTCAGCTGCGGTAAGGACAACCGCATCATCTGCTGGAACCCCAACAGCAACCTTCCTGGTGGAGAGGTTGTCTACGAGCTCCCGACGTCTGCACAGTGGAGCTTTGATGTCCACTGGTGCCCAAGGAACCCTGGTCTGATCTCTGCATCATCCTTCGATGGTCACATCAGTGTGTATTCATTGCTGGGTGGTGGTGATGCTGATAATTCAGTGCAACAGCAGCAGGTTGATCAGGTAAGGACGAACAGGGACTTTTATTTGTACAAAATTTGGCAAACTTGGGAGGGTGTGAGAGATCTTGTGTCATTTGTTTCTAAACATTGATGTAGAATGTTGTGTCATTGTGTTGCCAGTTTTTGCTTAACTCGCTGGCGTAAACTACTAGGTGTGTCTTGGAGGGACAGAGTTTCGAACGAAGAGGTGTTGCATCGAGTTCAAGAAAAGCGGGTGCTGCTTCAAACAATTAGAATGATACAGAAGAAATGGGTTGGACACATCATGCGGCATGATGATAGCTTGATGATCAGAGTCCTAGAAGGCCGTCTACATGGAAAGAAGTTGAGGAGAAGACCTCGTAAAGGCTTTCTAGATGATTTGATTGCGGAATTTGGAGCAACGGGATATGAAATGCTGAAACGGATGGCTAAAGACCGAAGTACTTGGAAAGACACTTGAAGTAGAACTCTGATTGGGTCACTGAACCTGTCGTAAACTGACAGATCACTATTGATGATGAATTGCAAGTTATTTTGATTTTTAATCAACAAGCCACTGAGCAAAGGCTCCTACAGAACCAGTCATTCCCTAGAAACTAACCGAGCTGTTTCTCTTCTTCTTTTTAATACAGATTGCCTCTTCGTTCCCTGGTTCAGATCCCTTCAATCAACCAGCCCCACAGAAAAAGACTTCTACAGAACCAGTCATTCTCAAAAAACCGCCAAAGTGGCTCCGTAGACCAGTAGGAGCGTCCTTCGCTGTAAGTCAGGCTTTCCTCTGTCAAGGCTTTCTGATAGATGTAGTTAAGAAAATGATGGTGTGATGGGGTCCTCTAAAAGTTAATGCAGTGAATTATGAGAAGGAATTGTAGTCAGTCCCTTGTACATGCAACAAAAGTACATTTATAGTGAGTTAGTCTAGATGCTGTAAAATATAAGAAATCAATTCATTGATGAAACTATTTTAAGGACTTTGAGCAACTATATATTGACAAAGCACTGAACATGAAACGGTTATTGTCTTTTTGAGGTATTTGTGGTAATAAGTTCTGTGCATTTCGAAATAACATATTTAGGAATGATAGTCTTCACGTAATAGCCTAACTTCATGCTTCCTGGCTAAAGAGGCCATTTTACGGCACTGGTGTAGTCTTTATGGCATCCAATCAGAGAGGATCCAGACTGCTATCTGAAAGCTCACTGTCAACCATAAATTGTGTTATGATAATAATAATCTTATAGCGCTTAATACGAAAAACCATTTCATAAGCGCTTTACAGAAATTCTTACCCCGGTCATCGGATTCATTCACGCACAATGTGCACCATCTCCACTCCCTTGGGAGTATTCCTACCATATGGTCACCGTGAGGACATATGGCAATTACTACAAAGACTTTTGTCATCCTACCAGGTCCCTATTTCTCTCCTGGGTATGGAGTGGCAAATGTAGATTAATGCCTTGCCAAAAAGACATTAGTGCCTTCTCAGGGATCGAACCCACGACCTTTGAATTTTAAGTCGAGTGTTCAATGAACCACTCGACCACAACACCTCTACTGTTGCACCTGCATGTCTTTTAACTTTTCTTTCCCTCCCATCCTTGATTCTAGTTTGGTGGAAAGCTCATCTCATTTGAGAGTCCCAAGCAACCACCCAACCAACAGCAGCAGATGGCACCTGTTGCAAGGTCCATTCACATCAGTCAGGTTGTCACGGAAACGGATCTCATCAACAGATCCAACACTCTGGAGGAAGCTCTCTCAAAGGGAACGTTTGTCGAATTTTGCAACAGCAAGATCAAGCAATCACAAAATGAGCTGGACACTCAAATCTGGAGGTTTCTAAAGGTAAGATCAGTATGGAAATCTTAAAGAAAAGGTTGCGTTCTGGGAAGAGGTGAAAAATAGTTTGTTAGAGTTATCATTGTATTATGCAAGTGTGGAAGAACATCAGATTAAAATATTCCCTTTAAAAGAATGGCTCTTCAAATGCCTTGATATTCTAAATATAGCATGTAAAACATCATTAAAATCAGGACAAATTTTTATGTCGCATGTTCGTGTAGTCCCATATACATTTTTCTGTGTACAGTGCTTGTAACTTTACCAAGACTGGGCCAAATTTCTTATCATTTTGATGATTCCAGAACCTTGCAGTACACACCAATACTTATATGCTAGATATGATCAACCTTTTCTGAGCGATTCCACAATTTTTCTTTCACAATGCAATCGCATGACCAGAACTCAAGTCACGAACATGCACAAGCAGACCCGCAGACTTGATATTTATCCAACATTAGTCTTTTGGTATGTCTTTAAGGCAATTTTGTGCACTTCCATAATGTGCTCTGAATGATCCAAGTTTAATGTCTTCAATTCGCTTTGTATTATATTCTCCTCTGTATTTTCTTCTGCCCTCTGCAGGTAAACTTTGAGAAGGAGCCGCGCAGTCACTTTGTGAGTTTATTGGGTCACGACTCTCATGAGCTGGCGAGGAAGGCAGCCGTCGCTACTGGAGCATCCATGGGTCTTACCAATGGCAGCTTAGACGGTAATTAACTAATCTCCTTCTTCTGTTAATCTACAAAAGGACATGTCACTATGAACATGACGGACAAAGAAAGCGGACAAAATATACAATTCCTCATTCTACCAAAGGAACATCCCTTCACTGCTATTATGTAAAAATGTGTAGAACAGGTGAATATGCATGTGACACCTGTTCTACAGATATTTACATAATAGCAGTGAAGGGATGTTCCTTTGTCTACCATAGCAATTGTTGAGGGTAGAATGAGGAACTGTATATTTTGTCCATTTTCTTTGTCCATCATGTATGTAGATTACACTTGTGTATGCAGGCTCACTAAACACCATTTACCTAGGCGGTAATTCACTAGTCAAATTTGAGATAGAAATGACAGATTTGTGATGATAATAATATACATTTATCAAGTGCAGACACCATGCAAATATTATATTTTTCATTGCGCTGCAAGAGCTCTGAATGTGCTTAAAAAGGACAACATTAATTTGCATGAAAAGATGAGCTTTTAGTTTTGATTAAAAGGTACTTAATGATGGTGATTTCCAGTTATTCCAAACTTATGGGCCTCCGTATGTAAATGCTTGATCTCCCCATGTTATTTTTGTAAGAATAACCCGAGACCTATCCGACCAGTAGTGATTTGAAGAACCAATTTGATATATCTCATCTCATATACTTTTATATTTTACTATTTTATGATTGAATAGAGAGAGATACACAACAGCTTTATTACTTAGTCCGCTATCCCAGACTCGTCGCCTTGCAGACATGACATTAAAAGCAGTGGCAGACAATTGTACATGTACATTTAGCTTTCTTTTAAGCATGAGCTCAAGTTCAGTGATAAATGCAGACTGTTATTAGCAGTTCATGCCTCCATCACCAATGGTGTCGCTGAAGGTTATGTTTTTCTCATGAGCTCAAATGTAATAGTTCTTCATTCATAGAGCACATCAAATTAAAATTATTCAAATGACAAGCCTTATTTATTTTAATCAAAATAGTATCGCAGGTGCATGCTTTCTTTTTTTCATTGCTAAAAAATTGGATGAAATTATATTTGGGTTGACTGATTCTCTGCGCTCTGGTTGATATATATTTTCTTTATTGTTCATTAATGCTATTTTGCTAAGATTCAGGCTCTATCCATCCCACCCTCCATGTCAGTGAAAACTTAAGTGGTTCTTCTTCGTCTCAAAGATACTTGACACCTTGTAAGTTCAAAGGTCATGTAGTTCAAAGGTCTCAGAGTTCAATCTATCCTGTGCTATCTTGTGTGATGCTGCATGCATGCAGACCGCTTCACTCTCTTCTCCATCTCATGTAGCGAATGCTTCATCTAAAGTATTACAGACTTCACATAATCATAGTGGGAAAGATGGGAAGTAATATAGTCAGTTAAATACAAAATAGACTTCTCCTTCTTCTTCCTCTTCTCCTTCTTCACTTTCTTCTCCTTCTCCTTCTCCTTCTCCTTCTCCTCCTTCTCCTTCTCCTTCTTCTCCTTCTTCTGTTAATCTTCAAAGGACCCTGCAGTCTATCACAACAAAATCTGAATGTAGATTACCAGTTGTGTATGCTAAACACCAGGTTTACACCCAACTCTTTGCAAGTAGTGTAGCGTATGAACTTTCTTAGGGCACGAATCTCCTATTCACTGGGCCTCCAGTAAAGGTTCTGTCAGAAAAACAGAGTTTTTTCCCCTGAACTCGAGCCTGCATCTAGAACAGAGGGGCGGTTTCTAGGACAGGTTTAAAACTATTGAATTCAATTTAGTACACCCATCACTAGCTTGATACATGTTCAATATATTTAATTGTATTTGGTAAACCCATTTAGTTTTCATATCTCTGCATCTAAATGGCATGTCCTGAGACAGTTGTAGTCTGTATTCATCATTTTTCACCAATCTAGAGAAATTGAATGGGGGACATGGTGATATTGAAACTGATATCCATGAAAGCTCTCTAGTTATAACATAAAGGGATACTGATATAGACCTTTAATGGAATATCTTTATTGGGCCATGGTGGATTTGATTAGTGAGAAGAATAACTTACTTTGGAATGTAAACAAAATAGTTGAAAAACAGGTGCTTGACTGGGGAGGATTCTGAATTTCTCTGCAAGCGTCTATCCTTAGATTTGCTGATGTGCTTCTTTCAAACATTGTTGAATGTCTATTTCTTCTACGTAGCATATCCTGATTTGGAACCATACAGTAGAGTTATCATGCTTTCTTAGTTTTTGATGTTCTGCGGATAGTATAGTCAGCAGAGTCACCTGTTTTAATATGTATTGAGTAGTTGTAGTATTCTTTTGTCTGTTTGTCTTGTCCGTTCTCGAAACATTGATGACAAACAGTTGTACAAAGACTGTAAATATGATTCTATTTCTAAAACCTCTTGAAAATACAAACATAACTTGACTTAAGAGGGTTCTGAATTTCTCTGCAAGCATCTATTCTTAGATTTGCTGATGTGCTTCTTTTAAGCAACGTTGACTATCTATTTCTTCTTCGTAGCATATCCTGATTTGGAAACAAACGGTAGAGTTATGCCTTCTCGTACATTTCTCTTGTCTAGAGCTCACTACGAGACATTTCTATTACATCTTCTTAGTTTTTGATGTACTGTGGATAGTAGTGTCAGCTGAGTTTACCTGTAGTTGTAGACTATGACGTTCATTTCAGCTATGTGCTAGAATCCGTTTTTCTGCTTGTCTTGTCTGTTCTGGAAACTTGATGACAAATTTTGGAGTTGTGGAGTAGTTCACGTTTATTTTTCATTCTTCTTCATCCTTATTCAGTAATCCCATTCTGAATAGACTCATGCTTCATTTTAGTAGTTTTTGTACACTCTTGTTGCAGATTAGAAAAGTGTAATGTGTATGTAGCAAACTCAAGTAGATTATACAATCAGGAAATTTGTGTTGAATATTTGTAATGAGTACCTTGATATATGAAGGCCCAGCTGTAACAGACTACCACTGCCTTGAAGAGAGCATTGTTACAAAATCTCAGGATGTATCAGGGTTGAACGCTCTCACTATCAGTCTGTTTGATTTCTAATGTTGTACATCTATATTTCTTGTATCTTCTATTTCTTCTTAAAGAATAGAATAAAAAAGAATATTGTTATCAAAATGCCTTCAAAAAAGTAATGTAATGATCTACACATCTGTTACATGTACATTTGCATGATGACAGCTTATTACTTGAGTATTACTGTGCCAGTGAGTGCAAATGTAAATTATCATTCAGATTAATGTAGGAAAAGCTGATAGAAAGGACATTTTTGAGAGTTTTGTTCCACTCATTAACAGTTGTGCTGTATAATGGGGCAATATTTTCTCAGATAAATGCAGTTAACTCTGCATAAGTCAAATCTTATGGGACCACAAAAAACAATTAGACTTATATCAAAATTTGAGTTGGGAATTGTTTTTCATAGTTTCGTGTGTTTTTAAATTGATTTGACTACATTGAGTTGTACAGAGTAAACTGTAGTTGACTATTTCTTTCTCTTGATGTTGTAGGGGATGGTGTAGATGCAGAAGACCTTGCTGAGAGGATGCAGAGGTTATCAGGAGACAGCCTGGAACAGGAGGCTAAGCTTGGCAGTGGGTCAAAGGTCAGTCTAAAATGCAACAATGTTTATGAGAAACTAGACTTTCTGTAATATTCTTTTTTTCATGGAGGCCAGACCCCACCATTAACATGTCACAAACCATTATTTGGCAGCTCTTGAAAGGCCAGGGTAATACATTTGTATATGTCTCTGATAATTTTACAAGAATATGTGGATCATGTTATTTTACCACATTGATGTTATTGTCATGGATATCAGGGCCCTGTTACCATTAACAAGTCACAATAACTGTTATAAGCTACTGAAATGGTGGAGTTTGATTGGCTGAGGGCAAATTTTTCACAGAAATTGAGCTTTTGTTGGTAAACAAGTTTTATGAAACAGGGCCCAGAGCTATCATTTGTGAGAGTGAATTTATTTATGAGTAAAGGAAGATAATGATGAAATCTGCTCTGATTAGTTATGAATAGAATAACATTCATGTCCCTACTGATTTATGTCAAATTTAAGTCTATGAACACAGAAGAGCAGGCTTATACTTTATAATTATAATTATTTCACTGTTTTATAATTCTTTCTTTTTAAAAACCAGACGCCAAGTGACATGTATGGGGATGGCGATGGTGCTGCAGCGTTTGATGCCATCGTAGCAGCAGGCCCAGTGGAGGTGGAGAACAGAGGGAAAGAAGAGGACGCAAGATCAGCAACACCTTACACTATATCACAAGAAGATGGTCAGTATATGGGTCATTCCATAAATTTTGTGCAAAATATATGACGGTGTCCATGTAACGTTGGTATCAGCAGAGATGCCAACTGTTCCGTTTTTGCCGTATTTGTTCCGTTTTTTCGCTATGAATACGGCAGTACGTTTTTTTTTTTTTTTTTTTTTTTTTTAGTGACGTTTTTCTTAGTGACGTTTTTCTTAATTTCTGATCATTGGCTTCGTGTCGTAAGCGTAATATGCACCTACATCTTCAAACGATGCACGCAGGATGGTGATACGGGTCCCAAACCGCGCACATTGCGAACAACCCACGTGTAATGTATGCACGTCGCGCTCTGATCCGGGTATGTATACGTGGTACTGCCAGGGTTTTTAAGCTGCTCGAATGGGCGATATGTTAAGGTGAGAGATTTTTTCAAAAATACTGTTTTTTGCTCATCAGGATACTTTTTTTCATTGAAGAAGGTTGGCATCTCTGTATCAGACCTTCTACTACACATGGAAGATGAATTATTGGTTGGAAGATTTTTTTATGCAATGAATATATATAGTAGTGCCTTGCCAGAATCATTCCTGTTTCAGTTGTTTTCCTTCAAAATCTTTGCTTTATGCACATTTCACTTTTTACCAGAGTTACATGGACACCATATTCATATAACATTACCTAAACTTTAGGTCCATAATATTGATTCACTATGAAGCTTGAATACTTCTGAAGATAGTTGGCTATGCTTTTTATGCAAAACTCCATTTGAGCAAACATTGTTACAGTTGATAGGAGACATTTTTTCTCACTTCTGGTATGTCACAAAAATGGCCCCAACTTTGTGGAATGACCCATATCAGGAGCTAAAAATCTAATAGTCCTCTTACATTTCTGCATACTTGATGGTCTCCTCTATATGTGTCACAAAGTACCTTTACTAGAATCTTGAAAGAAACCTTAATCTTACCCCTACATATATTATGTATACAGTCAAACCTGCTTTAGTGACCACCTTTCTTCAAAGACCACCTGTCTACAAAGACCACATTTTTTGTTTCCCTTGAAAATGGTTTCTCATTGAAAAATGTACTAAAGGAACCCGTGTACAAAGACCACTTTTGTGTTTCCCTTGGGTGGTCGCTATAGACAGGTTTGATTGTATATACATGTATATATTTCAAAACCTAGGTTTCAAAACGGATTATTGAAAGGAATAGTAGATTTTGTACAAAAAAGGAAACAAAGCTGCATTATTTGTTATTAGTTTCATTTTAGTAGAAGTAATGGGCTGTTAAATTTCATAAGTAGAAAACAAAATGATAACTATTCTTTTCATACTTATTTTTCTTTGCCCTTTTCAATTTGAATCGATCAACTTCTTCATTTAAGCCACACTGTACTACTTGTAGCTACTTGCTCCCTCCATATAGAAAACTTCCCCAATCGGTGCCTGTTGGTCCCCAATGATCCTCTTTTTCTTATGTTAATTGAGCGCAGAGTTAATGAGATAGCCACCTGTCAGTGACCTCGCTGTGTGGTCTAATCCCTTCTGGCTGAACTAGTACAGCCGGCCTTTAAATTTGAATTTATTGATACATTTGTCATCCATTGGGACACATATTACAAGAAATATATCACAAGTTGATACTATATGACAAAGAAATGCATTAAAATTGATGTTATAAACCAAGTGTAAATCATTCTTTTTACGCTGACCTATAATTACGACTTCAAACATATAACTTTTGACCAGTCACCCGTTTGTAGTAGGGTAGACCATGTTTCAACTTCTCTTATTCCTCATTCCTTCTTGAATCTCTTTTGATCATTTGAATTCCTCTTCATTCCTTCTTGAATCTCTTTTGATCATTTGAATTCCTCTTCATTCCTTCTTGAATCTCTTTCGATCATTTGAATTCCTCTTCATTCCTTCTTGAATCTCTTTTGATCATTTGAATTCCTCTTCATTCCTTCTTGAATCTCTTTTGATCATTTTAATTCCTCTTCATTCCTTCTTGAATCTCTTTTGATCATTTGAATTCCTCTTCATTCCATCAGATACCGATGGCCTCGTCAGCCAAGCCATCATCACAGGCAAGTTTGAGATCGCTGTAGAGCTCTGTCTCCATGACAACCGTATGGCTGATGCAATCCTCCTAGCCATCACAGGGGGTCCTGAACTCTTGGCCAAGACGCAGCGTAAATACTTCCAGAAGACGAAGAGCGATATCTCTAGGGTAAGTGCAATAGCTGAAGACGGGAAGTTATGATGGAGAACCTGTGTCTCAAGGTCCATTTCATTGTCGCCCCAACAGCTTCCAAGCTATGGGACACAGATAGATAGAAGTGCAATAGATTGAGTATATTGAAATGGATCCGGGCTAACTCGTTGTCATTTTACCCTAACTCTAACCCTAAACCTGCAAAAATTGAACGCTTTTGCAGCGGGCCGAGTTGGCCCGACTCCATTGTAATAATGTGATGAGAGGCCTATTCATTTTTAAAGTGTTTCCACAGGTTGATTAATAGCCAGAAAGTGTACTGACCTCCGATTTGTTATTCTATATAGTGTTGTCATATGATTAACTTTGATTTGTTGAACCAGATAAATTTCATCATGTTGTGCTGTGGAGTTGTCCTTTCTATAATCACAAATCTTTATTAATTGCATTTTGTTCCTCATCACTCTTAGTTATGTTTCCCCCCCCCCCACCCCCAAACAAACAAAAACTAAACCTTTAGTTCAATCATCAACTTGTGTTATTTTTTACCTAACCTTGTTGAAGAGTAATCATGTATTTATTATTTGTTAGTTTCTTTCAAGAGTTCAATAACATATTTGATGTGTGCGACTGACTTCACGAATATGCATTTCCCTAACACCTATTAAAAGCCCCACTGCACTACTTATAGCTACTTGCGACCTCTATATATCAAACAATGCCTAATCGGTGGCCGTTGGTCCCCCATGGTCCCCTCTTTCTTATGTTAATTCCAATTCCTGTTTGAAACGTGGAGTCACTCCCGCCACCTATCCTCTCCAACCGGCGCTATAGTTCTCCTTAGAACTATAAGCTAAGAAAGATAACCAACAGTCTTTTTCAAGACTTCACCAACAGTCCTTTTCAGGACTACACACACTCAAGAAAGAAACATTATCGAGAGTCCTTTCAGGACTTCCCAATCCTCCCCCTCTCTCACATGGTGCAACCGCAAGCCTACTGTATATTTCAATTCCTGTGAACAAAATGAGAAGACGTCTTTTTTGTGCAGTAAAGCTTGTATTTTCACAAATGAATGATATGATATCCAGTTTTTGCACCAGTTTGTCTGGTATCATGTTTATATGTCATATATTTGAAATCACTTGATGTGGAACAGCACACCATTTTATGTTTCATATCTTTGCCCCCTTCACAGTTAATATCGTCCATTGTGACTAAAGATGTACGCGATCTGGTTCAGAACACAGAGCTGGAGAATTGGAAGGAGGCCCTCACAGCTCTGCTGACGTACAGTCAACCAAAAGAGTTCTCATCATTATGTGGTAAGATTCTCTCTTATCTTTAGCGAATCTGTACATGTACCTCTCTCTGTTCAATTCCCTTCCATTTCTTATGTTTTTTCTTGCAACTTTTTGTTTGTTTTTGTGATAAAGTTATAATAAAAAATATCTTGAAGTATGTATTTTACAGTAGATGTTACCCTTTTTCATGATAGTGCACGACAAAGTCCCTGTTGGCGTATTTAGATAATTTAATTTTCATTTCCAGTTTTACACACTCGTCAACTTACCATCAAATTTTATCAAATTTATCCAGAGTGAAAGCTAGAGATAATTTCAAATTTATATTCCCTGAAGTCTTTACCATTCCTTTTGTACATAATCTCTAATCCATTTTTAGGAAATTGGACCTTGTATTTGTGCATGGTTTTAAACTTCATGCAAGGTTAACAGGAATGATTGTTGAGATATGTACCTTTACGATTTGTGATTAATATTTATGTAACATTGAATGGCATTGAGTGGGAACCAAGGGTTTATCCCACGAGCCGATACCGACTCCTGAAATACCCTCAAAGCAAGTGTGATTTATGTATATCCTTGTGTCCAACAAAAGAAAAGCCATTCATCATTGTTATTAATTGTCTGAGACCTAGTATCTCAATTTTCGCCATTATATCCCAATGTTTTTTGTATTAATTTGCCCATTAAACAGAGAGAGAGAGAAAAAAACTATTTTATCCTTACCCAAGTATTTTGCAAGGGCTGTGCTCATATATACTACCAATGTCTTAGCCTGTGCGTATTTCAGCCATAGTGAACCTTATTCACCCCAGACCATGAGGAATTGAAAATTTACTGCTCAAAGCACAAGATATTTCTGGGGAGTGTTTCACAAAAACTAAGATCAACTTTAAGTTGTACTAAACTATGGCAGGCCGTTCATGCCACTGTTTGCTCTCACCATTTACTGGCATTGGTCTCTCAATGGGAAGTACAAATCATGGTTACAAATCTACAGAATTTACATTTTTTGATATTTCATTATTGAAGGAAAAAATATCTAAAGATCATAATTGTGAAAGCAACCAGTGGCATGAATGGCCTGCCGTAGTTAAATCCAATCCAACTTAAAGTCGATCTTAGTCTGTGTGAAACACTCCCTTGGTCAGCTTTAAACCCTTCATATAAATTTGAATTTGAATTTGAATTTATTAACAACAACACATCACAATAATACTGATACATGTATACATATCATAAGAGTAATGTCGATTGAACAGTAATGGTTTTAAAACGATATTTTTTAGACATACATCTGCATACTATTAAATGTACAAAAGATATATACTTAAATATGTATATTACTATGTTTAGGTGAAGTTGTTAATGGGAACTAGAAGTTAGCACAAGTGCTAGTCGAGCCTAGTTCCATTCTTTGGCAAGTTTTTTTTTCTGTAAATTTGTTTTTACATATGAATGTAAAACTTGTTTGTTTTGTATTTACATATATACAGCAAAATAATACAATATCATGTAACTTTTTTTCTTTACTAAAATGAAAAAATAAAAATAAAAAAGCTTAAGCGTTAAAGCATTATAATGAAAGAAAACAAATCTTTGAAGAAATAAAATCATCAATGTGTTCATAAAAATGAAAAGGATGTATTAATAAAAATAATCATACACATGTACGTACATGCACAAATTCTGTAAAAGCTTAAGGCCGCTATAAGTGTATACATATATAAAAGGAAGACAAGTAATATAAAAGGAAAAAAACGAAGGGGGTGGGATTGAGCCCATGTTATTTACATAGAAGGTAGGTGGAAAGATGTCTCCGAAAAGATAACCTTGATGTTTTTAATCTAATTTCATCTGGCAGATCATTCCACAGCTTTGTTCCTACAAACGAAATACAAAATTGCCCTTGCGTTGTCTTACATTTTGGTTGATAAAGTAAGCCACTTTCTTTTCTCCTAGTTGCATATCTATGCTGTATCATCTGACAATAATCCACTAAAGAGTGTGGTAAAAAACCTTTTACCAAATCGTACATAAATGTTGATACAAGAAGTTCATGAAGTTGAAAAATATTTAAAATGTTTAGACTTTGGAAAAAAATATTTGACCTTTCATCCTTACAGATATCCTGGGTCAGAGGTTAGAGACTGAGGGTAATGGTAAACTAGCAGCTCAGGCCTGTTTGTGCTACATCTGCTCTGGTAGCGTAGACAAGCTAGTCTCATGCTGGGCTCAAGTCAATCATGCTGCTACATCTCCTATGTCACTACAGGTACAAATCAGCAGGATTACAAGTCTAACTCTCAATTGTTTGAAATTCTCTGTCGATTATTATTTAGAATTGTATATACTTTTGTATTCCTAAATAATATTTGTTTGTTTGTTTGATGTTTGTAATGGTGTTCATTTTGACAACGATATAACTATATGAATACCAGAAATATTTGTTGCTCTGTTTGCTATTTCAATTAGTTTAAATCCAGGCTTGAAATCTGTTTTCCTTTAACCACTGAATCTCATTCTTTATGAATCATATAGACAAATTTCTGAGATTCAACCGTATTTTTGTTGTAAAATTGTAAAGTACAATCATGTTAATTTCCAATTTTGACCTTTGACATTTGCAGGACCTTGTAGAAAAGGTAGTGACCCTTCGGAAGGCGATCGAGCTGAAGCTTGGCTACGCCCCAGAGATCTCGTCACCCATCTTAGCCAGCAGACTGACAGAGTATGCTCATCTACTAGCATCTCAGGGCAACCTTGATACAGCTATGAACTACCTCGGACAGTCACGTGAGGTTAGTAGGATATATATATTCATTGATTCATTCCATGTGAATTGGTCAGCTCTCTGTCTTGGCCTACAAACTGACTCAAGTTCCCGGTTCAAAACTGAGTCACGTCTTTTGGATAGTGACGTTAAAGGTCGATCCCCAGACGTAAATACTCATATCTGATTGATACACTTCTGTAAAAACTCAATTACACACACACACACACATTGTCAAATATACTTTTTTTGTTCGCGGCAGCTCTTGTAGGATTTAGTGAGGTAAAAGTGTGATTTTCTCAGTGATATTTAAGTATTTTATTGTTCATGAAGATTTCTTTTTCATTTTACCGGAGCTATTTTGAAGCTTTTCAGAGCTAAATCGCTCACCACTTTCATGTAATTTCTTTCACTGGTTCATTCATTCTTTTATTCATTCATTCATCCATTCATATATTCAGTCAATACCTCAATACTGCTCTTAAAGGTAATACAAAGTTTTGGTATGGGATCATGAATTTGGTTCAAATGAACATATTGGAAGCATATGCGATCCTACAATATTCACTGATCGTCGTCGCAGTTGAAATCGAGTCTTAAATTATGAGATTGTAAAGTTTTATATTCAATTTTCTCAAAATCAGAAGTGTTTTAGGGGATAAATTTTCTAGTGCTTATAAAACATCCACATGGGCATCCAAATATATCAAAATTGTACAGAATCACTATCCACCCAATTTTCAAAATTTCCCAAGACTTTGTATTACCTTTAATTATCCAGGGAAACAATCTGAAATTAGAAGTAAATCAAACATTCATTTATTCTTTTACATTAATTTATACATGTTACCATGCTATTTTAAAAATGAGACACACATATACATTTTATTACACTTTCTCTCTCTCCCCCTCCAGGCCAAGATTGTAGAATTAAAGGACAGGCTACACAAAGCACAGAGTGGAGACAGTGGAACCCAGTCGCCATGGAAACAAGTCAGCGTTCCTTCCCAACCAGCTGCTCAACAACCATCAAATGTTGTAAGTTCTTCCACCAGTACTACATATTACATGTATATCCCGCATACTAAGAATCTTGCAATCGGATTGGTCTAAACGAGGTCACATGATCAATGATAGATAGTATTATACAACACCTACGTGGATCCTTGTCATTTGATTGGAGGATTGTTGGTCACATGATATTCAATAGATGTTCTATTGCACGACCGTGCAATTTTGTTTATATGCAGACTGCGTACCTCTCTGCCGTGCGCGTATCCCTGCGTGTATCTGAAGCGAAGGCAATCTGAATGTAAAGAAGGCTTGACTCCAACTTTGATTTATCTTTAATATAAGGAGTAAAGCATAATTTGTTGATTAACGTTCTATTAGATCTTCTTCGATGTTGTATAAAACAATTAATGAATGTTTTTCATTCGTTCAATAGTGCAAATATTTTCATTCGTTGAGATTAACGTTAATTCTATTCAACTCTGCTGACGCGTCGTTGAATAGAATGTTAATCTTTCAACTCATGAAAATATTCGCACTATTGAACTCATAACCATTCATTATTTGTATACTATCTCCCTGCGATAGGACTTTTGTACAGTAATTTTTTGCTGCTGCCCCACTTGCCCATTGAATAAGCATAGCAAAGTAGGTTACGCGAAATGTCGATGTCAAATGAGCGCGCATCGACTTTATTACCTGATATGCATGTTGTGCTTTGTAAAATCTAGCTGAAGCTAAACTGTCTGCAGAATCAGTTCTTTTAATTATGTAAAATTCACTTTAAATAGACCTTATTGCCGTTGTGGGATATAAAACAAATATTAACCTCAAAGTCGACTAATATTTGCTTATTATACAACTACTGAGGAGAGAGGAGGTGGATAACAAGTACATTTAGATGTTCAACCTACAAAAGGTTGTCTAAAAGTAGTCTATGACCTACTGAAATAGACATAGAATTCTAGCTAACCTGTACTGAAAAGTAAGATGTGCAAAAAGATTAAAAGACTACGGGTAATCTTTTAAAATTGATGATTCTAGTGGATGTTTTGGGGGTAGTTGAAAAGACAGTGAGACTTGCATGTGTCTTGTGAAAAGACTTTATGGATTAATTGGTCATGAAGGTGTGCCATGATCTTGATTTCATATGATTTCTGAAAAACCCCAAAGGATTATCTGTTTTTTTAAACCATATTTGCATTTAAGCCTAAAATACTAATTTTGTAATACTCTGGTTGTAGTCGGGTTGTTAGTTGTGTGGTGGCCTTGGCCTAAAAAACAAAAATCTGTGGCACATGCGCTTGGTATAAATGAGTAGCCTCGGCGGGCTCGCTGTCTCATCCAACTTTCTCTAGGGAGTAAATTCCTTCCAAACAACAACAGTGTCGAGCAGTTCCTTCTACAATTCACAGGTCACCTCCAGGCTTCAAGGAAACACCTACCCTGCCCAAGGACAACAACAACCCCAACAGCCACAGCAGCCACAGCAGCCACAGCAGAATGCCAGCCAGCCAACGTATCCTGCCACTCAGGCAACAGCAGCAACATCGGCTACCACCACAACACAGTCCAATATGAGAATGAAGGCCGGTGGTGCCAGGAAGTATCCCTCGTATCCTCAGACCGGTATGCAGCAGTATTACTCGCGGGAGGTACCGGGAGGGACCAACCCAGGACAGGTTGGTCAGCAGCCATCACAGTTCCCGACACCAGGGTACGGCCAAGCGCCGACCAGCACCGCGCCTACATCCCAACCTGGTGGCTTCTACAATCCCATGGACTATGGGGCACAGAATCCAGCAGTCTCTCAGCCCACGGCCACGCCCGGTTTGGGTGGGTACCAACAGCAGCCTCAATCAGCGGTGTCCTCTGCTCCTAGCCAGTACACACCACCTGCTCCTAGCCAGTACGCACCTCCTGCTCCTACATCAAATCAATCCATGGAAACCATCAACGCCACCAAGGCTTGGAACGATCCTCCGCTTCTCAAACCTAAAGCAGTAAGTCGCTTTATCAGGCAGTATCTCCAGGGGGGTGTTTCACGAAGACTAAGATGGACCTTAAGTTGGACTTAACTATGGCAGGCTGTTCATGCCATTAGTTGGTCTCAATTAATTATGATCTTTAGATAATTTTTTATGATCTTTAGATAATTTGTTTTCCTTTAAATAATGAACGATCAAAAAAGGTAAATTCTGTAGATTTGTGACCACGATTTGTACGTCCCTTGAGAGACCAATGCTAGTAAATGGTGAGAGCAAAAAATGGCATGAACAGCCTGCCATAAACAAGTCCAACTAAAGGTCAATCTTAACCTTTGTGAAACACTCCTCTGTTATATGATTAGCAACAGACAGTTTCACAGCTTCTTGGGAGCGATAATTACGTCACTGGAAGTGGCTTCCGATTGAAGCATTTCATCTTCAATAGCTCCCTTTCTCTCATAGAGATTGTACATGGGAGGTAACTATTTGGAGCAACATGACTTAAAGGCCAAGTCCACTCCAAGAATAACTTACTTTCAATAGAAGCAGAAAAATCAGACAAACCAATCAAAAAAAAGTTTGAGCAAAATCGGATAAGTAATAAGAAAGTTATGAACTTTTAATGACATGAAAAACTTTGAAAATCACAAGATAAATTGGCAACTCACTCATGAGACTGTGACGTCATTGCCTCACTTTCCACTAAATATTTTCTTTATATTGATAATAGTAATTTCCTATTTTTTCCCTAAGAATCTTATTTCTTCACACCAGCATCCAAGTTAGATTGATAGTAAGGCTGCGACGGGTAGTCGAATGCTCGAGTACCCGCACGGTTGACAACTACTCGGGTACGATTTCTCATACCCGAATATTCAGCCGGAAAAAAAAAAAAAACTGTCCAGGCCGACGCTTACCCGTGCCAGGGAGAGCGGCGGCCGCTGGCATGGTACCGTCGGTAAAAATGTTTCCCAACTCAAGCACTGTCAAACTCACCACTCAGAAACTGGGACCAAATGTCCGGATCTCTGTTTTGGCTCGGAGGACAATGGATTATTCTGCCATCTTTGGTTTTTAAAACAGCATTGTTTACTGTTATTATTATTATTAAATCGGCGCCTTCAACTGCAACTCGAAGTAAAATTGCATGCGTTTTCGGCGATACTGGGATAGTGCACCAGTGGTATGGTGGTGGCAAAAAAATCAAAAATCAAAAAAAAAAATCAAAAAAAATTTTAAAAAATTATAAAAATACATGGCGTCCGAATATTCGATTATTCGCTTGTTAGCCTGGGAGTGTACTCGGGTGCCTCATTACACCGTTGTGCACAGCCTTAATTGACAGTATTATGTTTTTGTGTGGATGCACTAATATAGAGCAATTTTTTCCAGGTAAATCATGAAAAATGTGAATTTTGATTAACTATTTATATATTGTAAAATTTGGTGAAATGTCATACACGCGATATCATACAAATCACATAACCTGGGCAAAGGCACAGGGAAATCAAGTTTTTGAGGGATAAAAAGGGAAATTAATGGTATTAAACTATATAAAGCAATCAATAAATAGTGAGGACATGACGACACAAACTGATAACCATATTGACAATTTGTGTTGTGATTCTCGATTTTCTATAGTTTTACATACTTTTTCAAAAATTCATAACTTATTAGTTATCCGATTTTGCTCAAACATTTTGGATGGTTTTGTTGTCTGATTTTTCTGCTTCTATTGAAAGTAAGTTATTTTCTGAGTGGACTTGTACTTTAACCTATGCCCCGTCTTGCATACGCTTAGATGCATGTATCACGGCTATCTTTCTCCATACGCCATGATATGTTGAAATAGAAAATTCGTTTGTATGTATTTCATTTGTCATAGCCTTGACCATTATCTCATTAATGAACAGATGCCCTGTTCATCATAATTGGAGATTGAATGCACTTAACTCTGAATCATGTATTTAGAACTGGCATAAATTTTAAAGTGGTACATGGCTCAATTATAGGGCTCGACACTTAACAGGTGCCCTAGAAACACGGGTGCCCAGATTCTAGGTCCGGGCCCCCCAAATTGTTTACAATTCCATCAGGCTCATCCATGCAGAATCTAAAAGGTTAAATCAGGACACATTTCATAAAACTTGTTATCAACAACAAGTTACAATAGCTGTTACTGAAATCATAGCATTTGATTGGTCGAGAACAATTTTTTTCTTAGAATTTTTTCATTTGTTATTGATAACAAGATTATGCAATAGGGCCCTTGACCCCCCCCCCCCCCCCCCCCTTTCCAAAATTGTTATTGTTGTGGATGCCTGCCATTTGTTATTAATAACAAGATTATGCAATAGGGCCCTTGACCCCCCCCCCCCCCCCCTTTCCAAAAATTGTTATTGTGGATGCCTGCCATTTTGCCACTTTTCATGCAAGCAGCCTTGGTACTTGGTTGGGTAATCCCTTTGGCAGCTCACTCAGGAAGCTATACTGGGATGGTGCTAGATACAGTCAAACCTCCTTTAGTGACCACCTGTCTACAAAGACTACAATTTTTGTTTCCCTTGAAAATGGTTTCTCATTAAAACATGTACTAAAGCAACCTTACCTCTCTACAAAGACCACATTTTGTGTTTCCCTTGGGCGGTCACTATAGACAGGTTTAAAGGTAAAGACCAGTAATGGTCATGCGATTGCATTGTGAAAGAAACGTTGTGGAATCGATCAGAAAAGGTTGATCATCTAGCATCTAGCATCTGCAAGGTTCTGGAATCATCAAAATGATAAGAAATTTGGCCCATTCTTCTTAAAGTTACAAGCACTATACACAGAAAGATGTATATGGGACTACCCTATATCTCTCGGACGACCATGAGAGAAACAAATTTACCAAATATATGAATTAGTAGGCGGTTTCCCGGCAATTTTTTTATCATCATGTATTAGTCAAAACATATTCTTTCACATGATTGGTAATGAGAGCTTCCATTTCATTTTTTGAAATTGGGGCGTTTCCAATACTGGTCTTTACCTTTAACTGTATTTGTTTGTAATCCCATCATTTCTCTTTTTCTCCCCTACCAGCAACCTACTGCGTACGTACCACCACAGCCTATCACTGCGCCTATCATGGGTGCTCCAGTGGAGGAGGCACAGCCAGCCTACCAACAACCTACTGGCTATCAGCAACAACAATCTCAACAATACAACCAACAACAAAAGCAGGTACAACAAGAAGTGAGTGGTCATCGTGGTGCACTAACCAATGCAAACAAAGCTGTAATGTAAAAGGCTTGTTCAGATATGATGTAGGAAACCTGCTGGGTGGTATTCTTGAAAGCAGACTAACTTTAGTCCATGGTTTAATCTAAAGACTAAGTATGGAATGCGAAGTGTACATATGAATATGTTTTTGAATAATTCAATCTGTCACTAAATTGAAATAAAATGTTTTCATTAAAGAAATATTTTGTAGTAACATATTGAATTACAACAAAAAAACTATGAAATAATTTTGTTATCATGGTAATTTAGGGACTTGTCAAATTATTCAAAAATATATTCATATGGACACTTGGCATTCCATACTTAGTCAGAGGATTAAACTGTGGACTAAAGTTAGTCCGCCTTCAAGAATACCACCCGCTGTGTTTTATTTCATGATGACATAAAGTGTAACACGCTTCACATTTCTGTGTCTTATAACACAGAGTTCAGTGAATACGCCTAAGTCCTTAGTTTCATGCAGTTGCCATTCATTCACACGTTTTAAAAAACGTGGCGGCTTTTTTTTGTTGCGGTTTACTGCGCCATGTCTGAACATGCCTCAATGTGACTTCCTAACATCAGTTTATCAGCTGCCTTTAAAAAAAACTCATTGCCTGCTTTGGTCGATCAATGGAAGAAACGCTGCATTGCCACAGTTGACTTTTGTCACACTTGCAGTATTAGGGACTTTTAGATTTGCACAACGACAACGTGGATTGCTACGACCGACGTCCTTTTTATGCACTGTCTTGAATGGACGTCACACGTATCGGTCCACGCAAATCTAAAAGTCCCTAATGTTAACGAAGGGGAGCCCTATGTCTGCGCACCTTACATTGCACTTGAAATTAACAAGAATTTTCAATTGTATTCCCCCTGCGCTTGATCTCATCCTATTCTTCATATTCTAGAGAGTAAGTGTGCCAAAGATTTTGTCACAATTCAAGCAAGAATTGTGTCATTTTCACAAGAAAAGGCGTCATTTTGACATTATAAAAACAAAGGTTCCCATGTCTGCGCACTCATTCACTTTACACCCAGTTCTGAATTTTTGACGTGAAACATAGCAGTTCAAGAAAAAGAGGTTGTTTTGGGGGTTAGATCCATAGTACATAAGAGATCAAGAAAGTTAGGGTAAAACAGTGCTGCTGATAATTTGATTTTGGCACGGTTGCATTCAGGTATAACTTACATTCAATCTTGATTGTTTCTACTAACTTACTTTCTTCAGTTAAACCCTTTTGTTTCTTTGCATTTTCCTCGTCCCATTGATATCCTAGAAATTGGCATTGAATTGATACTTGCTTGCCATCATATTTACCTCGTCATAGTCTTATCCTTGATATCTTTTAAAACATGGCAACTCTTAATTCAAGTTAGATTTCTTTAAATGTTTCAGCCTTGCTCACTGAAGGTTTCAAGTGTTTCTTTTTATGGCATTGCTTTAACAATGTATTCTTTCAAAAACCTAATCTTTAACAATGTTATTTTCACTAATATCTACTCTAACCTTTTGGAATGCTATTTTGGTTGCTTTTGCACTTCAATTCATTGATATTTTGTTTTAAACTGCACATCACTTTGCTGTGTTTACACAAATAATCAACTATGCCTAGAGAAACAAAGGAATTGCAAAATCATATATTTTTGTAGAGGTCCTGTCTTATTTACTCCGTTCATGTCACATCCTGCTAAAGACTTGCCCATATGCATCAAGAGTCTGCCTGAAATGTTGAAATGTGGAAATGTGGAAAATATCAAATTAACAGCCGATTTATTCTTATTTCTAATTGGGATTCTTGATTGTGTCATGGGCCAAGATAGAAAAAGAAAACAGAGATTTGATGCAAAGGCCAATTTTTATTAAAGCTGTAACCATTGTTTTTTCTCTCAAAAGGAAAAAAAACAGTATGTTAACTTACCAAAACATTAATGATAACCTAACATAAGTTAATCATTTATTCTCGCATTATCCACTAATTTGCTACCCAATTCATCATTATCCATCAAATTGTGTGATATAATTGCAGCTTATTTGAAGGGGGAAAAACGCAGATCAAAAATGAAATTTGTGGTGTAAATCTGTAACTAATTCACAGCATTATAATGCTTTCACATGCTAAATAGCCACTACTGAGAAAACTACAGCATTTTAACACGTAATCAAGTACATGCTTCATTTCTTCTTCTCATCATTTTCTCTCACCAATAACAGCAGTATGTACAACAGCAACTTCATGCCCCTCAAGATGTGAGTTTATAATGCCTGCTAACATTTCATGCAGCTTAATATTTTTTAAATGTATATATATGCCTTACCATTCTAACCTATTGCAAAGGCTAAATTGGCCACATCTTGTTCTTCAAATTGGCCACATCTTGTTCTTCAAATTGGCCACATCTTGTTCTTCAAATTGGCCACATCTTGTTCTTCAAATTGGCCACATCTTGTTCTTCAAATTGGCCACATCTTGTTCTTCAAATTGGCAACAATAATATTTTTTTTATTGCTAGGTTGTTCTCATGAAATTAATGTCTCCTAAAGATATCTATGTGTTAAAACTTTGTCAAAAAGTTGCCAATTTGGATGAAATAATGAATTTCTAATTTGAACCTTGCTATGTGTTGCCAATTTAAGAATTTTCAAGCTCATTTTGCTATATGGTCCAGGGGAGTGTTTCACAAAGATCTTAAGTTGAACTTAACTCTAAGTTGAACTTAGAATTTATGGAGAGCCATTTGTAGCCTTAAAATAAAATATATTCAAAAGAAAAACTCTAGTAGTTAGGACTTTTCATAACTTCCACATCAAGAACATGAAATCTCCTTGATAATAGAAAACATGAATGATTTGAATCAACATTTAATGCCTTTTAAAATAACTTTTACAAAATATTTTCATAGATGCTAATGGCTTTCCATAATTTTTAAGTCTAACTTAGAGATAAGTTCAACTTAGGACCTTTGTGAAACACCCCCCTGGTCATGAAAGAAAAATGGAAGCAGTGTGTGCAGATTTTTTTGGCCCTTTCTACACGTGCATCTGGTGTATTTGTCAGGGCTCTGAATCATAAGTAATTGAGCAAAACCACCAAATGTGGAAGGATTGTCCTAAAAGGGTTATGTTTTGTTATTGTTCATTGTCTTGTTTTTGTTTCCATGATTCTGAAGCAGGGCTTGAAACTATATAACTTGTATTGATTTTATTTACTTTTTTGTAGGTCTCCAGTTCAAAACTTTTTGTCAGCAATGAAAATATACAAGAAATTATAAACTCATAATAACTTTATTATTTGTTTTTTGTACATATTATACATAACAAACTTTTATCAGCCATGAAAATATATGAATATGTGAGTTATTATTTAAAGTATTGAGTTTATTTACTTTTTTGTAGGTGTACAGTCCTAAACTTTTTGTCAACAATGAAAATATACAAGAAATTATATGACTCATAATAACTTTATTATATATTTTTTGTACATCTACATAACAAAACTTTTGTCAGCAATGAAAGTATATGAATGTATGATAAATTATTATACTCGTAATGAGCTTATCAATATTTTTTGGATATATACAGTTCAAAGTTTTTTGTCAGCAATGAAAATATATGAATATACCATTAAGATAAATGATATAACTCATAAAACCTTCTTTTTATTCCAGACTGCACCTGCCAAAGCTCCGCAGCAGGCCCCAGAGAAACCTAAAGCCCCTCTACCAGCTGAGCATCAAGTTCTCTGCGATACATTCAATGCTCTAGCACAAAGATGTGGGGCTTCCCCTTCAGTCAATGCTGTAAGTTCCAATACCCCTAGGGGCAGTATCAATCACTAGTAAATACGGGGTAACCTGTCTATAAAGACCGCTCAAGGGAGACAAGAAAAGTGATCTTTAATAGACAGGTGGTATTTGTGTACAAGTTTCTGTAATATGTGTAATCAATGGCGATGTCTATTCAAGGGAAATTAGAAATGTGGTGTTTATAGACAGGTGGTCTTTCTATACAGGTGGTCACTAAAGCAGGTTTCAATGTATCATGAAATTTGAAGATAACTCATTGAACCAAGTTGAATGTTTCCATCTTGAAGGGAAAGGGGGGGGGGGTATTTTAGAAACAAAGAAATGCTGTAAGTTCTAATACCCCTGGGGGCAGTATCAATCACTAGTAAATACAGGGAAACCTGTCTATAAAGGCCGCTCAAGGGAGACAAGAAAAATGATCTTAATAGGCAAGGTGGTCTTTGTGTACAAGTTTCTGTTTCAGGGGGTATTTTAGAATTAAAGAAAGCATATGATGCAGTTTTATTTAACTTGATCACTTTGATTCAATAAAGTGACACTACTTTTCAATTGAAATGTTGTTTGTAAAAATTAATAAATAATGAGGAAGCGCAAATTATTTGATGTCACAAATGTACAATTTTAATGTGTCACCTACAAGGCAATAATTATATTTTCTTGTTAGTGTTGGGTTAATAGCCACCGTTTTCAATGTGCCTTGCATTACACCATTACAAATACACACACATGTATGTTAACATTTTCAAGACCTGGGGGGTGTTTCACAAAGATCCTAAGTTGAACTTATCTCTAAGTTGGACTTAAACATTATGGAGAGCCGTTAGCATCCTTGAAAATATTTTGTAAAAGTTATTTTAAAAGGCATAAAATGTTGATTCAAATCATTCATATTTTCTATTATCATGGGAGATTTCATATTCTTGATGTGGAATTTATGAAAAGTCTAAAATACTTGAATGTTTGCTTTTGAATATACTTAATTATAGGGCTACAAATGGCTCTCCATAATATTTAAGTCCAACTTAGAGTTAAGTTTGACTTAGAATCTTTGTGAAACACCCCCCTGGGCCCTGTTTCATGAAACTTGTTATCAGTAACAAGTTACCATAAGTGTTATAAGCTACCGAATTCCTTGCTTTTGATTGGCTGTGAGCAAATTTGTCAAGGATCTGTGGCAGTGGTTATTGATAACAACTTTTATGAAACAGGGGCTCTGTTTAGAATTGGAAAGATTAGTTCAAGGCTGCACAAACCTCTAGATGTGAATTACAACAGGGTCACTTTAATCAACAATAATAATTATAACTATTCTGATATTTTTGTAATAATTTTCACAGCAAATGAAGAGGAAACTAGAGGATGTTCACAGAAAGTTGGAAGTTTTATACGACAAGCTGAGGGAAGGAATGGTAAGTTTGCATCGCTTTCGTCTTGTACTTTCTAAAGATAATGTGCAATTTACAACAAACTTGGAAGATCTGTAGAGTGTTTCACAAAGACTAAAATCGACTTAAGTTGGACTTGAACTATGGCTGGCTGTTCATGCCACTAGTTCCTCTAACCATTCCTGTCATTCCTACCAAGACGTTCAAATTGTGGTCACAAATGTACAGAATTTACATTTGTTGATACTTCCGTATTTTCCATTATTGAAGGAAAAAATATTCTCTAAAGATCATAATTGATAGACCAATGATAAGAGCAACCAGTGGCATGAATGCCCTGCCATAGTTTGGCCAGGTTGAGTTGATCTTAGTCTTTGTCAAACACCTCCTAGATTCATTGGTTTGATTGAATGGATATAATTAAAGGGTGTCAAGTCTGTGTTAAAGGAGAAAATTTAATGCCCATCTGGCTCCAAACAGATAATCAGAGATGCCAACCAGTACATTTTAATCGTATTTAGTATGATAATAAGAGTGGAATACGATAATACGATATCACCTCTTAATTACAATTTTTTTTTTTTTTTTTTTTTTTATACCCATAAAAACCACGGAATCGCATAGAAACATGTACAAGTTAACCCCCGCAACTCCAACAAAAACTTTGCTTTACAATTTTCTTTTAAAAAGAAAGAGCAAACATTTTACTTGACCGTATGACCAGTATCACATTTTTCTGAAATTTTACTGGCCAGGTAGTGTTGAGATTTCGTGAAAATCTGATTTTTCTCTCCAAAATCTGATTTTTTTTTTTAGGATACTCAGTCTGTTTTTTGGTGTCAAGAGGTTGGCATCTCTGGATAATATGTTCTTTCACAAGCACTTCCCAATTAAGAAGTATTATTGTAAGTGTGTAAATAACTTCCACTTTCAGTACTTTACCTGTTCACACTTGACTAATTACGTTTGTACGATTATATCCAATTCTTCTACAGCTCTCAGCCATGATTCTTCAAGGTCTCCATGAGATTGCCCAGGCCATAGGGACCTTCAACTACCAGCACGGTCTAGGAGTCCATACACGCCTGGTCAGCAGTGGGAACTTCTCTGAAATCAGTGCCTTCATGCCGGGCCTCAAGGTTCTAATGCAGCTGGCCACGCAGCTCAGAGTATGAACACTTAAGCCTCGATCAGATATGACTTGGCAAAACCACAGCAGATTTTTTATGACGTAAATTAGATTGTAGTACACTTCTCATTTCTGTATCCTTACAGCACAGAGCTCAGTCAATATGTGCAGGACCTTCTGTTGACAGGCCTGATAAAAACCCGATTGAAATCGGTTCCCCAATTTTATTTTTTTTTTTCCTGATTTTTTTTTTCTTCCCAATTTTTTTTTTTTTTTTAATTTTTTTTTTACCAGATTTTGTTTTCTTCTTCCCTCTTTTATCCTGATTTTACAGATTTCCCCGTTATTTTTTCTAATCTTCCCTATTTTGCCCTATTTTTTTCTCAATTTTCTTACTCGAAAGGGGGGAATGCTGTTAGAAGCCATTTTTTCCCCGCGAATCCCCTTCTCTTTTTTTTACTCAAGGGGGGGGCGTGGTTGAGGGGAAAACAAAAAACCTACCTTCTTTTTTAGTGGTCACTATCACCCCTGTGTTGAGCACAGTTGACGTTCATTTACACTTTTAAAAAAAACATGGTTGTATTTGTACCTCCTTTTACTGCGTTGTATCTGAACGAGCCTTTAGATAGCTAACCGTACTCAGTGATATGAACTTATGGATTGGGGACTCTGTGTTTAGGTTACGACCTACATGTTTTAATCGTGGAGAAATATAGTGATATAGACATGATGTATTCTATCTTTCTGACCTTCAAAATGGACCATACTTTGGCTTTACCATTATAGTACCAGGAATTAAACATGCAACTGCCATTATACATGGTTTGTGTGCCTCTGGTTTTGACAAGTATGAAAGTTCAAAGGTTACAGTGTTTTGTAGCCGTAGTAGTGTAAGAGTCAACAGCAAATCTGCTATTGTAGCGTCAATATTTCATAATTCTGATCACGATTTAATGCTAGAAATTACCTTTTTATTGAATTACTTGTCCAAAGGAAAACTACTGGAATTTATGACTGTTCTCATCATTTTCTCGATGATTTAAGAATATATAATCAAATTCCCACCCTGGTGCATGGAAATCGCAATTAATAATGATTGTACTAATGGGGCATTTTCTTATTGGCCAATCTTTGTCAGATTGCGATCATATGCTTGTGACATTAATTGACATTTTTCAACCTTTTCACTTCAACCTGAAGGTGCTGTCAAACCGGTCTGGAGTATATATTGAGGTTTAAAATGTTTTGAGTATGTCACGGCTTCAGAGTATTCTTGTAAATGGCATCTATTTTTGTGAACCTTTTCTCCTGGTACCTTGGTAGATATTCATTGCACATCCAAGCTGTTCAGGACAAAGTTTAAAGCCCCACTGCACTACTCTACTTGCGCCCTCTATATAGCAAACAATGCCTAAGCGGGACTATTGGTCCCCCATGGTCCCCTTTTGTCTTATGTTAATTGAGAGCTGATTTGATGAGATAACCACCTGCCAGTGACCATGCAGGGAGGTCTTATCCCTCCTGGCCAAACTATTGCAGATGGGCTTTAAAATATGAATGAAGAAACTGACATTGAGTCTACCATTGTTTTATGTCTGTCTAGTTTATGTATGCTTTTATTTATTCCTCCCCAAAGTTTAAATTGTTTTGCATCTTATCTCTTAGATGTTTTAACTATATCATTTTATTCTTTTACAGTAGAAACAGTAGAATATATTGCTTTTATGTGTTTTATTTTGTGAGTGCATTTAAATTTTTTCCCCATTTCTTGAGATTATTATCTCAAACAAAGCTATTTGTTCTCTTTGATCAAAGTTGTGCTTGTACAGGCTAAATAAAAAATAACAGAAATCAAACCAATTACACAAATGTGTAGAACAACTTGCTTACCTCTAATACCATATTATTCATTGAAGAAAGCATGGTGTCGAAATTAAACCACAAATATTTCCCTGAAGAGGATTTTACCTCATAATAAAGTTTGTTAAACTGATGTATGTATCTTCTAGGTAATGATACGTTTCTTTTTAAATACTGCTGAGTAAAATATGGAGTTACAGAGAATTTAATGTAATATATTTATTTTGTTGCAAAACTTCTTATCAAATAGTTTTTATTTAATTTTCTAAACTTATCTAATATTTTGAACCACAATTTCAATAGGATGAATTATTGTTTAGGCAAATTCATTCTGTTAAATATCTTACACATTTTACACTTATTCATATTTTGTTTTTCTTGTATGTGTAATTATAAAATAGGGAATATGATGTCATTATATAGGACTCTCTACTTGCCATTATATTTTGAAGTATGGATTGTGTTTCTGTATAAATGCCATATCAAGTGGAAATCAGAGAAAAAATTTCTAATTATTGTTTTTCTTGCTTTCTTTTTAAAGACATGTCTAAATTATGATATTTTTTTGCATGCAATTCTAAATTGCAAAGAATTTCAAGTTAAATATAAAAGGGAAATATGCGGAGTTCTTTAGTTTATTTTATAATTCTTTTAAATGATTTTAAGCTTTAGCATCATAATTCAATAATTTGTCTACTCACCTCTTGTAGCTATGATCTTGTGTTCGCAAATTTGGGAAGAAAACACTGGAATTTTCTTCAAGGTTTCAAGCAAAAGCATTACCTTGACAATGCATCACCAATATTGTAGTGGTGACCAAGAAATTTGAGGCTTATTGTAAAATTATTTTGTCTATGAAATTGCAATGTTTAAAATTTGATACAGGATTCTTATTTTCCTATGTAGTTGACCTTGAAGACATTGTATTTACACAAATAGACAATAAAGACATATCTTCTCCCAATATTGATAATAAGAGTAATATGAAAATAATAATTTATTGGTGTTTTGAAGTCTGATCTCCTACCTATGTGCATTCCATTTGAATTTCATTCATCTCCGTTAGAATCAATGGGAGTCGTATATTGAAAGTTGGAGTCGATTTGTTTTTAAATCTACAATTCTATTTCATTTCTTGTAAGGAGGTTTTGACATGTAACATATACAATGCTATATTTCTCAACCATTGCTATGGGTAATATGACCCTCTAACTGCAAAGGAGTCATGGCTGTGAAATAATCAATCTTTGAAAGAGAGAACTGCATTTTGTACATACTGTGTATAATAAGATAAATCTAGCTATTTGTTCTTAAATATTGTATCTGTAAGAGTAGGAGTATGAATAAAGAATGGTGTATCGTTATTCGTGTTGTAAAGGCAATGGAGGATTCAAGATGCCAGCTGATTGAGGATCTAACATTGTTCTACGTGGTCCAAACTCAAGAAACATGACCATTGTCATGCGCAAATATTGTCACAAACACATCCTACATGATGTAATGAACGTGTCTTTGGGCAAATCAATTTATCTCGAAATTGGCTGAGATGAGATAGTTCTAAATGTTTGCAACCTGTGAATACTAAACATGAACTCTCATTCGTGTCACCGTTTGTAGAATTAGTAGAGTGCTGTCTGTACACAGCCCGCTTCTGGTTCTTCAACAATGGTCTAAGACAATAGGCTTGTAGGAATTGAGAAGAAGAAGAAGAAGGCAATATGTATTATTGATACAGTGAATAGAGCAAACGATGTCATGACAAAGGATGCCGGTTTGGTCCTTTGGTGTATGAGGATGACTGAACAACAATGAAGAAGAAATAGTTAGGGGCCAGGCTTGTGAATACTAGTTTGCATGTATCTCGTGGTTGGTGACAAAGTAATAATGATGATGTCACTTAAGCCCCATTTACAATCAAAACCTTTTATTATCCCATTGGTCAATGCAAAGGGATTGAGTGATCAATGCAATTGAAATACCGGTAGTTCCTTTTGAACTTAAAGGTCCTTAATCTACTCATTTTTGTTAAACCCTGACCCTGAGTCTAAGATAACATTTAATAAAAGGAGAGTGTAGACGTTAGACTAACTTCTTTTGTTGAATTGATTTTGAACAATAACCTTAACATGGCATTGGGTTTGAATTTGAGTAGAATGAGGACTTGTGTGTGTATATGCATCCTTTTAGAGTTGATTCTGCAAGAGGACATTTATCCAATATTGTAAATGTAGAAAGCTTTATCCTCTGTTTGCTCTGAATGCTCACGCAAGCCTTGGCCCCTGACTTATTCTATCGGAGTTAACATTGTGATGAATTGCAATGAAATAGTGCGTTATTTGAATTTGTTAGTTGGTGTATGTCAGATAAGAGATAGGATGTAACAAAATAGATTATTTGAAATCCATTGTAAACTTTTGTATGAATGAATTCCATAGATGATGAATAAATATGAATTGTATGGAACATGTAATGAAGTAATGTGCAGCGTTTCTGTTTATATGTCTAAAACATGATTGCAACTAGATCAGCTCAAGTGCAATTTCAATACACTATTTTATGCCTCATAGAAATCATGTTCGGATTGCATAATTTGTCTTGTGTCATGTTTGAACAATTCAATAGGTCAGGTGAAACATAAGGCTATTGAAATAAGCAAGTTCGTAATTAGGATTTGCGCATGTGCAGATAAAGGTCATTCGTTCCCAAATTGTAAAACCATTGAGATGAATACTCTATCGTGTTCATGAAAGTTATGTAACTAGTATTCATTTTTGTAGCGACAGTACATTTATCTGATACACAGGTGGAAGTATTCTTCTCAAGAGGGCAAACAAAAGGTATTCATGAAGCACCTCCATCACTTCGACAGTGATTATTCTCAAATGCACAAGTGGGACGTATCCATTGTGTAAAAGATCTGTGGATATTTGGGGGTCATGCGTTCTGAAGCTATTTATGAACTGGCTTATAGCTTGAGGTTAATTTTTCGACAATTCACTGTACAGTTGTAGTTGGGTTTGTGTCTTTTATTGAAAGGAAAATTAAACAGAGCTTAGATGGGATTTTGAGAAAATGCTCCAACATGTGCTTCAGTAACAGTTGCTCCAGGCTTTATTTAATCCAAAATAGGGTTAGGGTTGCATATGGCTTTTGATATTAATTATATTTTTTATAGCACACATATCCACCACCCAAGGTGCTCAAAGCGTTCCAATATTAATTCAGCTGTGCTAGGCTACCCATTTCAGTGCTCACAGCATTCAAGGAACTCCTTCCTACCGGTACCCATTTACTACACCTGTGTGGAGAGTGGTAAATGTAGATTAATGTCTAGCCAAAGGACATGACTAGTCTGCACGCACAGACCCTAATCTGACACTTTATCAAAAAATCATTGTGCCTTGAGAGAAGCCTAGCCCAGCTACCTACTGGTTGTGTCCTGTGTCAGGAGCAGCTACAGTACATGGCCTATGGTAGTCTTATAGTACAGACTCACTTTTACGACTGACCAGGGTTTGTGCTTGCAGACTAGGAAATTACAGCTGCTGCGGGGCTTGAACCATGAAGCAAGTGATCCACATTCTGGCGACCTATCCACTAGAGCAGACACCTCTACACCTCTATCAAAATAGGGATAGGGTTACAATTATTGGCTTTTAGGTTAGGTTTAGGGTTAGGTACAGGTAAAGTGTTGGTGCATGGTTGAATTAAGACGTCTGTTAGTGTAGTAAGTTGACCACAGAACAGTTGGTGCCTGAGCATGTGTTGGGCAATCTTCGAGAGAGAGAGAGAAAAAAGGGAGTTTTCAAATGGGAGAAGGAATACAAATGAGATATAAAGTATGGTATGGTGCAGGCGAAGGAGGGAGAGATACAAATAGAACAAGGAAATTATATAATTAGGGGGACGGCACCTAAGATTCTAGCCATTAACAGATCATTTAAAGAGTAAAAATAGTAGTAAACAGTTGAGATTGATATGAAAGGTACGTTCTATTTGTGTCTATCTCAATATTTCAATCTGGGATTTCAATCATTACACCATGATGTAACTTTTTGACCAATGTTTATAGCGCCCTCACCGAT
The DNA here is from genome assembly GCA_035222895.1 of Strongylocentrotus droebachiensis. NCBI lineage: Eukaryota > Metazoa > Echinodermata > Echinoidea > Camarodonta > Strongylocentrotidae > Strongylocentrotus > Strongylocentrotus droebachiensis. Next base: position 178,305 of record JAVYIG010003622.1, read on the forward strand.
TCTCAAACGACGAAGGATGACATTCGTATTCTGTTATCTACCCGACATCCTTTCTATATGTTAAAGATTAATTAACCCCACCCTTTCAACTACTTAATTTGTTTAAGAAGCGTTGACGGATCGAATTCAGTATAGAAGCCATTTCTTAGTTCTTTTAGTTGATAAAACGGAATCGTCTATGATGGAAGGGGAAAAAAATCAAGTGATGTCAGTCTCAATAAAGACCTACGCTGTAGAGCTAGAGCGCTGTCCAAACATGGAACTAAATTCCCCTCTCTCTCGATACCTCGTTAACGAGGTATTGCTAGATTTAATTGAAAGCAACAGCTAAACGTCATAGTTCAACGATCCTTGTCTCTTGGCCAACGAACGGAACACTCTGAGAAATAACAGAAAAGGAGACGTGACTGCAATAGCGGTTTTAGAGGAGTTCGAGCACCACCCCCCCCCCCCCCCATCCCCAACAAAAAAATTAACGCAAGAACCCCTTAGCCCCCCCCCCCCCCCTCCGCCCCTAAAATGTGTACAATACACCTGTATATATATTTTGTTTCATTCTAGGACCGCTCCTGGACTTAATTGAGAGAGAGAAAGAGATAGAGTGAGAGAGGGGGAGGATCATGACTTAATAATAAAAGGTGTTTACTTCTTGATCCAGGAAAAAGCGCTAATCTTTTCTGGTTATTCTATTGCGGGCAAGCTTCGCAGTTTTCCACTTAGGCCTACTTGTACACAATAGAAAGAAAGAGTCATCCCATTCCAAGTCACATGAATTCACAGATGTTTAATCCTTTTTTCGTCTGACTGGCTCCATCATAATACGTCATAATTTCTGGCCAACTTTACCTTGAAACTTTCACCTTCTGCGTCCAGGCGTTCGGCGTGTTTATCCTACGGTCACAAAGTACTCCAGCGTGCTTCTCAGAACAATGGGAGAAAATACATGAATGTTACAAGAATGTATCTTGGGATATAGGCGGTGAAACTAGGGTAGACTCAAATATCATTCTTTTTAAAACAATTACAGGGCAGTTGATGATTATACCGCTTCCCAAGTAGGTGATGAACACTTCTTAACGTATTGAGTGGAGGCCAGCATGACCAGAGGCACAACCCCATTGCGTTATTAGGTGGAAACGAGGAGGAAACGGTCATTGATACCCAGCGATACTCCAAGTAAACAAGTAAATAAACACGGAAGAGCCAAGTTCACACCTCGTCTCGGTGTACTTCTTAAAAGCAGAACGTTTCATAGGAATTATCATCAAAGCAATCTCATTATAATTCACAGAGAACATTGAACATCAAAAGCAGATATCTGTATATGACATACCGCGGAAACAAAAAAATTCCTCTTTGACGGTGAATGATAACAATTCGGAAGTAACGAGACATATTGAAAGCGATTACGTTCTACGAGCTTGGATTAACGGAAACTTACTTTACTATTGAAACTGATGGAAATTGCATCATCGACTATAGCTGCAACGAAATAGGGTTTATACCTATCTTCTGAATGAGTTTGGAATAAAAACTCGCACCTTAACCTCCAGTAGGGAAGGAATATCACTCGCTAGTTTTTCGTACTCCTCCTGAAAAGTGGAATAAACTTTTGATGAAATGTTGGCGCGAAATCTTTGCATGTTGATCTGTTTGATTGTCACTCATTCAATCACGGTAAGATGAAAGAAATCGTAATTATTAATTTTATTTATTCATTTATCATTTATTTATTTATTTACTACTTGTGGTATAGAACACCCTTATCAGCAAGAGTGTTTTTTCATACTAGGTCCACTTGCATTAAAAACAAAATGAAACTATTCAATGACAGAAAATGAAATATACAAACTAAAGAAACGCATATTGATGCGATTTTACTTTCTTTGAACTGACAAACGGTCTATATGTCTTCCTGATGTTCTGTTTTATCTTTGTTTTCCTCTAATTTTGTTTATGCTTAATGTCAATATATTGCGTGCGTATTAATATGTATTATCTCTTGTTTGCGTTGTTATACCGTTTATTGTGTACATGTCTGTTTATGGTGTAATATTTTTATGAATTTAACCGATTTGTTTGATAATGCCCTGCAGAGTATTTTGTTTTAAGAGATTTTACCCAAACTGACATTCCATGTTTTATACCAAGCTATGTATTTCAGCGGCTTGGAGGGGGGGATGTATATATCAAATAATCATGATTATCATAGTACGTGAATTGTGGGTGAAAAATCAGATTTAGATGCCAAAGGGGAAATTGGAATTATTATTATTATTTTTTTTTTTTTTTTTTTTTTTTTTTTTGTGGATTTACAGGGTTTTGAATTGTCTCCTACTCCTGGTAACTTTACCATTTGAGCATCATTTGGAAGTTGGAAAAAATGTAAGGGGACTGCCCGTGCCCCTTTATAAAAGTTATTTTACTTTTACTCAATGTATCTATCGTATCGTTCTGTACATTTTAGATAAAAGGTGAACAGTTTAGTAGACATAAAGTGCACACAGTCCCGCTTATTATACAAGCCATTGGCTTACAGCGGAAATGTATAGCCGAGATAAGTGACCTTCTTATCTCTCGAAGTTGAACAATCATTTCAAGCTGGGTACACGTCACTGTCTCAATCATGAGAGGGAAAGAAAAATCATTCCTATCCTTAAATACGTGTCTCATGCTTTTAGCGAACACGTATGATGTGCAAGTCATTATATTCCATGAGATTCCATAGCTTAAAGAGAAGGTTGAGTTCTGAGAAAGGTGAAAATAATTGGTGAGATTTTTTTTTAATAATTATTTTTATCGAAAATAATATCGCTAGTGATATTCGTTTGTCTCGCAATGTGGTCAATAAGGAATCTAAAAGATCACGACGTTTCGTATGCTACTGCAATACTTCGTCAGGTGATAAAAACTGACAACTCAGCCGTAGCCGAACATGCTTGGGACAACCAGCATCAACCAGACTGGGACGGGGTTCAGTGCCTTTTCCAAGAACGGCATTGGTATACACGGAGGGTAAAAGAAGCTATCAATATCCGTCTCAATCCTAATAATTTCAACAGAGACAACGGGATCGATATCCCCGAATTTTGGATGCGGACGATACGCCGCCATGACACTCGCCGTCCTGCCAGCCAACAACGGTCGATTCCATTCAGCAGACGGCCCGAGCCAGCGGCCCGTTGATTGGTCGAGTACCGTATGCGTCGGCCAATAGGCCTGGTGCATCAGCCGAACCAGCGGCCGAACCAGCGGCCTTGGTGATTGGTCGATCACCGTGTGCGTCGACCAATAGGCATTGGGCGTTATTGTTCCAATTATCGATCGAATTTTAGACCGCTTTACGGTCCTCCCGTAAAGTATAAAAGACCCTTGCTTACAACAGTTTTTATCACCTGACGAAGTATTGCAGTAGCATACGAAACGTCGTGATCTTTTAGATTCCATATTGACCACATTGCGAGACAAACGAATATCACTAGCGATATTATTTTCGATACTATATCCGCAATGAGTAATATATTTAGCATTAATTATTTTTATGTTAGTGTTTATCGAGAGAGTGTATCGGAGAAAAAAATCTGCCCTGAAAAGAATGGCTCTTCAAATGCACTCATATTCGAAATGTAACAAGTAACAGATAAAGGTAGTGAACCGCATTTTCATTCCACATGTTTATTTAGTGCATGTGACTTTTTAGCAAAGCCGGGCCAATTTCTTATAGTTTTGATGACTCAAAAACTTCACAGCATACAATTTTCCAATTGTGTCCACACTGTTTCTTTCACAATGCAATCGCATGAACAATACTCAACTTTATTTTTGAATATACCTTGAATATACCTTGAAGGCCACACCTCGCCATCGTGGTGATGAAGATCCCGTAGATATAGTGTGATGTGGCAGGGTTAAGGGGGTCCAATGGGATCCATTTAAAAAACCCAGGTTGGATAGTTGTCGTTTGAAGATGAGGAGTGTGGGAGATGGCAGTTTGTGGCAGCTTGTTCCATTTGCTTACAACTCTCTGGCTATAGAATTTTTTCCTGATGTCAAGGCGGCTTCTTGTTTTGGCTAGCTTCATGGAATGGCCTCTTGTTCTTTCATAGTATGTTAGCAAACTGAAAATAATTTTCGGGTTTGGATTTGTCGATTTGCGTCATTATCCTGTAGGTTTGCAATATGTCTCCTTCTCTCTCTCTTCTTTTCTCCAAAGTAGTTAGTTTCAGTTTTGCTAGTCTCTCTTCATAGAAACATCAAAGAAGTAGATGTTGAATACTTGGAATGAGAAAAGCAACACTCTTAAAACTGAAATGTTAAATCACCATTTAAAAGGGCCGAGGAGTGACAACTCTTTCAAAATGGTAGATTAACACTTTGAACATGCTGGATCCAACACTATAAAAGTTGGATCCAGCATATTCAAAGTGTTAATCTACCAATTTGAAAGAGTTGTCACTCCTCGGCCCTTTTAAATGGTGATTTAACATTTCAGTTTTAAGAGTGAAGGAGCTAGCTTCACAATGTCTGGAGTAGGGTCTTTCAAGATTAATGGCTATTAGAGTCTCCGTATACCATCCCCAGTCATCTTTTTGACATTCACATCGCTTTTCCCTTAGGCTACCTCTAAACGAGATGATTGACGTTTGAGTCACAACCACATTCATGAAATTCCCGTTGCCTTTTCGAGTAGACGTGTTACCTTGATATGTATTTTTATTTGGTATATAAAAAGGTGTTAAAATTAATTTTTCTCATGACCATGGTGACTCTGATAAATGAAAAATAATTTATATAGACACATTAGAATTTCCAATAAATTAATAGAAAAAGAAGACTACGCTGGAGAAAAAGAAGAAGTAGAAGAAGAAGAAGAAGAAGATGAAGAAGAAGAAGAAGAAGAAGAAGAAGAAGAAGAAGAAGAAGAAGAAGAAGGAGAAGGAGGAAGAAGAGGAGGAGAAGGAGAAAGAGGAGAAGAAGGAGGAGGAGAATGAGGAGAACAAAAAAAGAAAAGGCAAGGTAGACAATGAAGTAGACTGAATAAAGATGATAAGGTAAATAAAATATGGAAAGGAAATGATATGAAATATATGAACAAATGAACGAAAGAAAAACATGAATATAAATGGAAAGAGACGTCGATGAAGAGAGCGTTCAGACGGTAGACACTGAACATGACAGAGTGGAAATAACGTAAGGCAGGATGGAAATAATGAAAAATGACGGAAAGAAACAAAAACAGAAGGAAAGAAAGAAAGAAGAAGAATAAAAATATGATGAAGATTAAGAGAACTATCAGACGATGAAGGTTATTGAAAGCCAACGATGTTGATCGGATATAACCACGTCCGTCTTGTCATCTCATGTAAGATGTCTTGCATTAGTGTGTGTGTTCACAGATTCTTGGCATTGACTGAGATTTTTTTAACCATGACCATACAACCTCACAAACATCATGCCAGTCAACTGAAAAAACATATAGTATTCACCGCCTTTCCTTAACCCACTCAATGCTCCGCCTCATAACTGAATACAATAATACATGCAAATAATGTGACGAGAAACTTTCCCGTATGCGTTTCAAGCAGTAACATTTTCGGGATACACTCTAGAAACTAAAATGTTAAATCACCATTATAAAGGCAGGGGGAGTGACCCCTTTTTCGAAATGTCAGATTATAGGGAATGCTAGAGTCAACCTTTATAGCGTTGGATCCAGCATTTTATGTCTGGAAATGTATGTATATATTTTTTTTGTATGAACCACATATGGAAATAAAGTCAACTTGAAACTTGAACATGTTTAAAATGTGGAAAAAGCCTGGGGTGACTTCTCTGTCCTTTCGAAGTATCTAGATTGTAGGTTTACGTAGCCACTTGTTTCAACAGCACAAAAGGGTTACATAGGACTTTTAAATACATCAAGAATATCGCAGAAGTTTCTGTTTTTTCATCCAACCGTTTGATTATTTTCCTTCATATCTTATCTAGGTATTGTCAAACTCTCACAGGCATATTTCAAAAACTAAATTTCGGAATAATAAAGGCGTTCTATAAGTCATCAGGTTTTGTCCTTCCTTCACCCCAAATGTGTTATTATGATGTTGATTAATGCTCATTTTATGTAGGCTCCTTGATATTTATGTGCATAATTGCTTTTTTATTGAAATGTCATGTGAGAATAATCGGTGAATTTTAGATTTCGTTTAACTTGAGACCTTGGAGAGTAGGATTGGATGGATGTGCACATCAAGGACGCTTATGAATTTAACTAATTTTCCCTGAAAAAATGGTTGCAGAAATCAAGTTTAAATGATAAACTCACGTCGCTATAAGGCAAAACACATTACGATTAAACATTTTGAATAAAAATAATCAGTCGTGATTATCACCCGCGAGATGTCTAAGAGGGCTGAATAACATATATATGGGCTTGATAAGATTATCTATTACGACCAAAGATCACTCTTTATGTTAAAGGTACTATGTCCCATTTGCAGCCCCAAAAATGAAAAGGTTAAATTCCAACGGCATTTGGAAGACAATACTAATTCAGAACTTCCCTTTAAAAAAAGGGGGGTGTAAATGTCTTTAAGCGGGAAAATAACGACTATTAGTTGTCGAATCGACTTAAGAGCTATAGAGCCAGTAAGTAATAGTCTGATCTTCAGACCGTTGTACCGAATGGCCATATACGTTTTATGCTGCGCAAAGATTCAATCAGTTTAGTTTTGGCCATGACAAGAAGTGGGTTATTGATGTATACAAATACTCATACCCTTTACAGCTCATTTTATGTATGTTATTACCAAAGAAGAACAAAAGCTAGTCAGTCACTCAATAATGTCTGACAGTGAAGTCTAGCAAGTAAACGGGTTTCCTTGCATAATTTGAATATTAGGACACTGCTAACGTTTAAATTTCACAGATAGGACATACATGACATATTCATAATTCCTGCAAAGTTCTACAGAATTTGATGTTGACTGCAAAAGGGACATATCTTTAAAGTGTGTATAGAAGGATTGTGAATTGACAGTGGCGTATCCAAACATTATCAACAGTGGGGGGGGGGGGGGGGGGGGTGGAGTGTAGACCTACTCCTGCTCCCCATCACTCATTATTCTTATCTTTCTTTCTTTCTTTTTCTTTTCTCAACGGGCTTTCAAAGAGGGAGGGGTGACAGGGCGCAGGAGCCGAGGCCCCACTGAATACGTCGCTATTAACGCATATAGGCTACTGAACAATCCCTACATTATACAGTCCTTGTGGAGATGTTCATCAAAACGCAGTCAAATCAGATCGTACGAAATTAACATTGCCACCTTTGCACAATACCAAAATAAAATGTTGATCCCATGTCATACATGCAATATAGCACTCGTATTTTTCGAACAGCAATCCTTTCATTGACTATCATTTGTAGAATTGGAATTAAAGTAAATCCCCTCCAAATATCTTTATTTGCCCCAATTTCTTTACATCTATTCATGAAAATGACACCGCCAGGGATTCAAACCGTCATTGCAAATTTGTATGGCTTTTTAGAATAGATTCCAGGTATTTAGTCCACTTGTAAGAGAAGAATTAGAAAGAGATTTGAAAGACAAGACGGCCTCAGATCTATTCGTAGGCACAAATGTTAGGATCTGACGGATCACGAAAGAATCTCTTAACCCCTTATTATGTATGCTTCTTACATTTGACGTTAAATCGAAGTATCTGTAATGATTGATTTGTTGTTGGTTCAGTGTATTTTTATTCACCAGAGAGCCGTGTCACTCAGACGGCGAAATAAAGCTGACATAATTTGTTATTAACCTATAGAATACCAAGTTGGTTGCTGCTCCGCGAATAGATGGATACGCGCATGCGTCTTACGAAATATTGAAAACGCGCAGAATAAAATTGACGGAGGAAGAGGGTTAAATGATTTTGATCCTTGAAGGGTAGGTCTATTTGCTTTGATGGATGAGACTGGGAAGTCTGAAGTGAAAGCTGTTGGAATTCGGGTCACAGATTCCTTCAAATTCATTGTAGTAGAGAACCATTTATTTCAAGAGAACAAGGTTGTGTACTCTGTCTTATTTGTCTCTGGCGGCCATCGTGATCGAGAGCAAGGAGGGTGGGTGAAACAAAGGAAACAAAAGGAAAAGGGGGAAAGGAGAGAAAGGGAGAGAGAGTGAGGGGGAGATAGTGAGAGAACGAGAGAGTGAATGAGTTATTTATATATAGAGAGAGAGAGAGAGCGAGAGAGAGAGAGAAAGAGAGAGTGAGTGAGTGAGTGAGAGAGAATGGGGTAGAAAGTATGTAAGAAATGGATAGGGTTAAGGGCAAAGATAGTGGATTACAAAGAAGACAAATATCGAACAGAGGGAGGGAGAGCGCAAGAGAGAGAGAGAGAGACATATAAGGAGAGAAAAAGACAGATAGAAAAAGAGAGAGAGAGGATGAGAGAGAGGGTGAGAGAGACAGAGACAGAGAGAGGGAGAGAGAGAGAGGGGGGACAAGACAGGCAGACATACAGACAGATAAAACAAGTGTAGGAAATAACTTCAACTTAGACGTAATATAGGAGAGGGTTCTATGTGCGCGAGTGGGGTGAAGGGGAAAATTTGGGTTGGGAGCAAAATTTCTCTCGACTGTTTTTGACTGATGCTGGGCTGATGTTATGGACAGATTTACCAACGAGAAATATATTATGACAGGTGAATCGCTTTGTAGAAAGATGGGATAAAGATAAACAAAGGGAGTTATGGAAAAGACCCCATGAATAGAAAGTTACAGATGATGGTGACGAAAGACTTTTCTTCGAAAGAAAGACGCGTAACCAATGAAACGCCCACAGGGAGACTACACTATATATCTGTATCAACAAATCATCATAAAAAAGATACAAGGTAGTGAACACCGTGTAATTCCTTGACCTTGGCCTTGTGGTGACGTACTTATTTAGGTTAAGAGCTTGTCAAGAATTCCCGCTGGGCCTAGACTTATGACTTTCTCCAGCAAAGCAAGGTCTTCATCGAGGTACATTTGAACTCCCAATGGGACTCAAGGAAGCGAAATAGGTTGTCATCTCCGCGAGTTTAACAGTTGTTGACTTCACTGATGAAGGTATATCTGATTCATGTTCTTTAGGTAAAGTTCTTACGTTGCTAAATTTTAGCTTGACGCAGATTGGGGAGGGGGTAGGAGAAGCACCCCCACCCCCCCCCCCCCTCCATCAAATGACATTACTATGGACAAAAAATTAAGAAACGTGTTTATTATTATATTTATTAGTGTTTTGTTCTTTCTCTCCCTCTCTCTCTCTCTCTCTCTCTCTCTCTCTCTCACTCTCTCCCTCTCCATCCCCCTCTTTCTCTCTCTCTCTCTCTCTCTCTCTCTCCCTCTCTCCCTCCAGCTTCTGTCTTTTTTCCTCTGTCTCGAATTATTTCTCCCGCCCGCTCCTTAAAAATAGATTCGAGATATTTTATTAAACCATAAACCATAACCATAAAGACATACAAATAATACAAAATACAATATGGAACATGAAAATGATCAATAGAAAAACAAAATGCTTGTGAGGATGGCCCTTAAACAGAGGGAGAGAGAGAGAGAGAGAGGGAGAGAGAGAGAGAGAGAGGGGGAGAGAGAGAGAGTGAGTGGGAGAGATGTCCTTGACCTTGTAATCGCCCTTGTCCGTATCCTTGTAATTGTTTTTGTCCGTTTCCTTGTCTTTATCTTGACCTTCGACGGCCCATCTGACGTCATCGTGTTCAATTTTCTACTTATCACCCTGTAAAAATACGCCACTACCGAGTTTACAAAATTCTGGAGTCCTATGGGTGTTTGAGCATAAATTATAGGCCTGTATCCCACAATGCACTGCTCGACTGTTTTTTGTTTTGTTTGTTGTCCCATGCTTATGAAAGTTACACTTCAGAGCAGTGCATTGTGTCTATTTTTTTTTCTTTTTTTTACCTGTGTTTCTTTCTTCCTTCTTGTTTTTCTTTATTGAGTAATCCTCACAATTACAATGTCTCTTTTTCAGTGGATTTCTCAATATCCTTTAAAATTCGACTTTATTATGATGATATTATGCTTATATATATATATTGTATCCTAAATTTAGTTGATTTCTTATCGACATTTTATATTGTATA
>JAVYIG010003623.1:0-93154 GCA_035222895.1 Strongylocentrotus droebachiensis
CTCTTGATTGAGAAGTAATTTATTACTCTGAAACCATAAAAGCAATTTACTTAATTCTTCATTCACCAGCGCAATCAGTCTGTGTGCATTTTTATGGGATATGACAACTACGGTGTCATCTGCAAATAATGAAAACCGAAATACACTAGAACTGTTGACAACATCATTAACATATAACAAGAACAAATGCTCATTTTCCATTCTCATGAGTGCCTTTTTCATCCCAGGTGAGTGACCCTTTTTAAGGTGTAGGAGGTGCCCATTTCACCTCTGGTAATTTGACGCGTGCTCCTTTTCTTTTTTAGTGTCATCTTTTTCGATAAGTGTTCCCTTTTCCTCTCATCATGAAACGTGCCCCTAATTTCAAGCGACTAGAGCAATATCCCCCAAGCTCTCTCGCTACGCTCGCTCGCATTTATAGATGTTATAAATATGTTACTTTCAAAGGTCTTTTCAGTCTTCAGTTATGAGAATGTGATTATAACCCTATTAGGATTGGGCTTTTCTCTTTATAAGATGTAATTTTTCGCACTGCGTCTTCACAAATCTTCATTTTTTTCATCGCTCGCAACTGCATTTTGAGACCATCACACCCAACTGCAAGGTATGATGCAATATCATATACGATGTAGGCCTATAAAGAGAAACAAATATTGAAATCATCCCTGATAATGTAATCACAATTTAGGGGTAGGCCTATACACATAGGCGCCGGAAGTGGGGGGCAGGGGGGGGGGGGCAGCTGCCCCCCCCCCCCCCCAATCACAAAAGTGGGGGGGGGGGGCAAAAGGCATTTTTGCCCCCCCCCCCCCCAAAAAAAAAAAAAACGCCCCCCCCCCCCTCCAAAAAAAAAAAAAAAAAGCAGTAAAGGAGTAAAGCAGTAAAGCAGTAAACATGTATTTTTAACCCAAAAGAACATAACATTAATAAAAAACTGAATTAAATCACATATACAATATTATTCAAAGAAAAGGAAAGTTCACAGGAATTAAATTTCATAAACATTGCGCATGCCACCTATACGGTATTTATCAACGGAGGTCTTTATAATAGCGATACGCGCATATCGTGGACATGGGAAAGCGTGTCTGTTTTTTTGTTTATAGGGGTGAGAAGACATGAGCCCCTGTATGCTGGCATACTGATGAGGGGGGTGTATTTCTTATTCGATACGGGGAGAAAAAATAAGTGACCTGCCAATGTCACAAATAAGGTAAAAATGCTCATCTGACCGTAATTAAATACCTAAAAACCCTGAGCTTCCGGGGCTCTGCCCCCTGGATGCTCATCTGACCGTAATTAAATACCTGAAAACCCGGAGCTTCCGGGGGTTATGCCCCCTGGAACCCACCAAGGGCCCTAAGGCGGGCCCTGGATGCTCATCTGACCGTAATTAAATACCTAAAATCCCCGAGCTTCCAGGGGCTCTGCCCCCTGGACCCAACCAAGGGTTCTTAGCAGGCGCGGATCCAGGATTTCTTAGGGGGGGGGGGGCCCAACCCCCAAAAAAGGTAAAAATCACGTGATTTTACATGATTTTTTTCTCAAGGGGGTGGGGGGGGGGGGGGCGGGCCCCCCGGGCCCCCCCCCCCCCTGGATCCGCCACTGGTTCTTAGGCAGGCCCCTGGATGCTCATCTGACCGTAATTAAATACCTAAAACCCCTGAGCTTCCGAGGGCTCTGCCCCCTGGACCCCACTAAAAGCCCTAAGGCGGGCCCCCTGGATGCTCATCTGACTGTAATTAAATACCTGAAACCCCTGAGATTCCGGGGCTCTGCCCCCTGGACCCCACCAAGGGCCCTAAGGCGGCCCCTGGATGCTCATCTGACCGTAGTTAAATATTAAAACATCTGAGCTTCTGGGGGCTCTCCCCCCCCCCCCTTCTTGAACAGGTCAATGGCTTAAAGAGGGCCTCTGGATGCTCATCTAACCGTAATGAAATACCTAAAATCCCTGAGCTTCCGGCGGCTCTGCCCCCTGGACCCCCACTAAAGGCCCTAAGGCGGGCCCCTGGATGCTCATCTGACCTGTAATTAAATACCTGAAACCCCTGAGATTCCGGGGGCTCTGCCCCCTGGACCCCACCAAGGGCCCTAAGGCGGCCCCTGGATGCTCATCTGACCGTAGTTAAATATTAAAACCTCTGAGCTTCTGGGGGCTCTCCCCCCCCCCCCCCTGGAACATGTCAATGGCTTAAAGAGGGCACCTGGATGCTCATCTAACCGTAATTAAATACCTAAAGGGGCTCAGCCCCTTGACCCCACTGCTGAGGCTCACGCCCTGGACCCCACGCAATTTACGCCTTTCTTGATCGTTATACTCCACTTTGAAAAATGTAACGTGTAAGATGGTAAGGTGGTGATGCAGATTTTTCGTCTGCCACCCCCCCCCCTTCCGAACGTTTTTTTCTCATTACGTCACTGCCCCTGGAAGGTGAGCCCCCTGGAATGTTTGCCCCCCCCCCCCAATCCCAAACTGCTTCCGGCGCGCCTGCCTATACATACCAATGTCTAAAAAAAATGTAAATTTTCACTTAGGGATTTCCCTTGTAGGTGCCCCCTTTTTACAGAAAGTGCCCTTTTTTGTGCCCCCCCCCCCCCCCACTTTGGAAGTCGCTCCGCCGCCTCTGTATATAGCAAGCGAGCAAAGTGATTATGGTATTTTAATCCATTTTGGTTATGATGTTTCAGCCTTCTTTCATTTCATCGGTAGCTGAGCATAGGACCTAGCTATACTGGCGTACCGTGGTTAGGATAGTTCTTGGGGGCTATTGCTTTCAAAAAGTTTGCTGATCAAACAAAAAAGGAAAAATAGCTAAAGCCTAAGGGAAAATAATTCATTTCCAAGATTTGTTAAATAAAACTGTCTTGCAATAATTTATTTCATTGATGTTGTCGAGTGTATATCAACAAGCTATTTTTTCGGTACGCCTTATAAGGCTTATTATAGCTTTGCAAAGCTGTTAGGGGATTGTTACCAGGGGCGATCCAGCAAGAGGGGGGGGGGGGGGCAATGCATGGAAAAATATTTAGCGGCGACTCAGCCAGCCGGTGAATAAGCGGGGGGGGGGGGGGGGAGGGCCGGGGGACGGGGGGGGGGGGGGATAAGATAAGATTTTTAGCGGGGGTGGGGGGCCGCCCGTCGGTCCCCCATTGTGGATCCGCGCCTGGTTGCTACCTTATTTTAAAAAAAATTGCTCATTAAGCCAAGCTGGGCCTATTCATCTCTTTATACGTGTATTAGTAAATATATGTTTGTTTTAAAGCCCATCAACACTAGTGAACAGGAGGGATTAGACTACCCTGCAAGGTCACTGGACAGGTGGTTATCTCATCAAATCAGCTCTCAGTTAACATAAGAAAAAGTGGATCATGGGGACCAATGGTCACCGATTATGCATTGTTTGTTATATAGAGGGAGCAAGCAGCTATAGTGCGGAGTGGGGCTTTAAAGCTATGGTCGATAGAATGCAAAATTATTTTACTACACGAAGTGGCGGAGGCCGGGGCGGAGGGGGGGGGGGGGGGGGGGTTGATAACCCAGGCGTATTATCTTCCAATTGATCTTACGGACAGCCCCATCAAAGAATGCTTGGCTCGTTTCGCACTGTATGCCCTATCCAATGGCCCCTAGGTTTTTGTGGTACTGGGCCTGTAGATTTACAATTTTAATTGTCGGTGAAAATGGTTTATGGCACATACCCCCTCCCCATCGATTCGCGCCTGCCACTTCAGTGAAGACATACCTCCACCCATTTTGTTTCTTCTTCTAGATATAATACTTCAGAAAGAAAACAAACAAACAAATATATACAAACAAAATTATCACGACCGAAAACACAATTTTCACTTAACTGAGTAGTACTGGACTTAATTCTCGCAAAGCACGAGATTTTAGTAACGGGAAAGCCGAGCGTTTGTGTTTCCTCGTTTGCTAGCGGTTAATTTTTCTTTTGCGGAGGAAGAAAGTGAACACGGAATGTTTGATTTATTACAATTCAGAACTTAAATGGAAAGGTAAGAAAACAGTGTATAAGTGTAACTTGAATAAAAACATATTCATATAAAAAGCCTTTTCTTCAATTGAAATAAACCAGGCCAGGCCAACCGGCCGGCCAGGCAGTGTAATTTAGACAGTGGCACTGAGCTTTGAAGTGTGAGTGTGAGTGTGAGTGTGAGTGTCTCGGCTCAGCTCAGTTGCAGTGTGTCCACACCCGCACACGCATTACACTTACAGCATGTACTTTTAGTTTTACTACATTGTGAATGTGTGGTTGTGAGGTGTTTTGAGAAAAAGAGTTTCATGAAATGTTGTAATTAATACATTTAATCAGCACTGACATGAGAAGGGGCACTGCTCCGAGAATATTTTAGGATCATCCGCAGAATTAAAACGAGGATCCTCTTCGTATTAAAACTTAAAAGCGGACAGATGCGTCCGCATTTTCAAAAAAGTTTCATACTTCGATCCACGCATTTTACATGTTTACATTTGTACAGGGACTCTCACGATATGAGCAATAAAACCTCAACTTTGCTCAAGAAGACGGACAACCCATAAAGGTAGACCGGGAACTGGGGTTATTTTCTTACGCGTAGATCTAATCCATTCTTCGCATCGCTAGCGTGCGGTTTGGGAACCCGAAACTTGCAGAGCGCCGATGAAAAAAAACGTCGGCGAAAATGAGGGCGATCCTTATTTTTGAGGATGCAATTTGTCTGCGTTTACGAGGATAACCTCGTTTATGCGGACGTACCTCATTCTCGAACCAGCTGATCAGAAGGGCCTAAGCGATGGGTAATACAGATTCCGCGTAATAAAATCCCCCAATCACCATCTACTTTTATGGGTCGTCCGTCTTCTCACGGATTGATCTCTCATAACGTGAAAGTCTCTGTACAAAGTCAATTAAATTGCATCAAGGAACTCATCGCGGAATCTGCTTTTCGCATCGCCAACGCGCAGACCAGAAATGAGAATCATCAGCGAAAAATAATAATAATAATAATACTCAGTTTTTTTATAGCGCATAACACATTACAGGATAGCATGTCCCTATGCGGACAATCCTTATTTTTCTAGACACCTCTGTCCCTGTTTACACAAACAATCATCGTTTGTGCGGACAAGCCTTATTCTCGGACCAGCGTCCCTACTGAATAACATTAGTAACATGCAATTTATAGTTATACTAGTACTGTGACCTCTCACTAGATTCGCTGAATTCAGCAAACTCCCTTAAGCTTTGTTTAAAAGCTTACTCAGGGATCCTGCTTACATGAGCTGACACGTGGTTGAGTTTACATTACAAAAACATAAATTTTGATATGGATTATTTCGACATTTTGATAAAAATGTATTTCTTTTCTTATTTTCAGTAATGGATATCATGGATATTGATAGTGATGTTCCGGCTGCTACTATGTCATCCCCTGTGCAAGAGATAGACCCTACAAATCATATTAACGAAGGAGGTGCAATAGAGAACAGACTACATTCTGCAACGGAAGATCATGAACCTAAAGGAGATCCTTTAAATGGAGACCATGGTTCTCCGTGTTCTGACAGGGGAAGGGGCTCGAGGTCACGATCTAGAAGCAAGTCACCTGGGTCCCCTTCCTCGCCCATGGTAAAAGATGGTAACAGTGTCGATAAAAAGAAGCGGATCGACAAATCACACTCCAGAAGCCGGTCAAGGTCACCGTCATTCTCGCCACAACGAAAGAAACACTCCAGGTCCCGCACTCCCAAACGGAAGAAGCGTTCACGCTCTCGGTCGCCAAAGCGAAGGAGGCGGTCTCGTTCGAGGAGTCCGAAGCGGCGGTCAAGGTCACCGTCACGCAGCAAGAAGCGAAGATCCCGCTCTAGGACACCACGGAAGAAGCGGAGGTCGCGCTCGCCCCGGAAGAAGTCCCAATCTCCAAGAAGGCGGCATTCAAGATCACCCTCTCCTGGAAAGAGGCGTAAAAGGTCACGTACTCCAAAGAAGAAGAAGAGGTCACGGTCCAGATCTCATTCCAAAGAGAAGAGAAGAGTTAGAAGCAGAAGTAAAGGTAAGCAAGCTTCTGTCTTTTCATGTTAGTGGGGAAGAATATCAGAAAAATGTCCCCTGAAAAGGATGGTTTTTCAAATGTTCTCATCTTTGAAATACGACAAGTAACAGCTGGACCACACCTTTCATGTCACATATTTGTGTAGTACCATATATGTATTTATGTGTACAGTGCATGTGACTGTAAGCAAGATTGAACCATTTCTCTTCATTTTAACGATTCAAAACTCTCACAATATATTTAGGTGACATTAAAAGCCTTCCATTTCATTCCACATGGTCTCTTTCACACTGTAATTGCTTAACAACAAATGCTCCGCCAACATTTTTTTCTGCAACCAGTGTGACACATTAACAAAATTTCTGACTTCAACCCTGAACCCAACACTTACCGGTATACCTGACTCTAAACTTAGACCAAACCTCAAACCTAATTGCAACCCAAACCTTGGCCCTTTCTGTTCGACAAAATAAAACCTGAGCAATTATCGCCAGAGTAAATAGAAGATCACCAAGATAATTAAGTACTAGTAATTGACGTTGTTGAAAAGCCATACCTCTTTATTGAGCATGGTTGTTAGAGCGGGAGTCATGTTGTTCAAACCTCTGCAACCCTTCCTGGATTTAGGCCGCACCGATTTGTGATATTTGCTCTTTAATATCCTCCAGTTCATGATTTACTTCACTTAACTGTCCATAATCTCTTCCTCTACATGTAGGCTATATTAAAACACATATTTTGTAAAAACTGTATGCTGTTATCATAACCCGGTTACTGCTATATATTATTGTCCTGATGTAATTGAGTTTCTTTTGGTGTTCTTCCCTACTTTTGTCCAGATCGTCGCAGAAATAAACGCAAAACAAGTTATCGCAGTCGAAGTAGAAGCCATTCCACCAGCAAGAGCAAGAGCCGAAGTCCCTCTCAGGTAGGAAAGTAATGAAACAAACGTTTCATTAGGTACTGTTGTTATCGTCACCCTATCCATTCATTGGCTTGATTTTTATTTATTTACCATTTGATTGTGATTATTGTCAAACCCATTATTGGTGTAGGGACCCATATTTCATTTTTATGAACAAAACCTTTGTAGTTGATAAACACAGGAAATGTAGGGTGAAAAAAAGTATTAAAAAGGAATGCTTGGGATTATTGACAAACTATTAGGCACAAGACACTTCAAGATCTTATATTCCATTAGTCCATGTACAGTATGTCTTTCACAAGGTACATGTACATGTAGATGTAAGCATGTTGCAGTGGGCTCTTTTATGCATGCATCTCAAATATAAGAATGAGGGGAGGGGGGGGGGGGGGTGGTAATCACATTACAACACAACACTGAAGTATGATCAAGAACATCAGACAATAAACAAAAAAATGTACATCTCAGATCCACCTCACATCAACACCCTTGACATAGTTTGTGTCAAAAGAAGCCAAGTCTTATAGAAAAGTGGTAGTAATGTGCTTTGCCGTACCCAAAACCAATTGTGCATTCAGCCCGATGATAAACGTCAAGAGAGTGTTGCTGATGAGCCAGCGGGCCAGCCTTGGCTCCTTGGAAGAGAGCCATAGCAGTACCACCTACAACTCTTCCTCCTACCACTCCTACAATGGTGCCAGAACCACCCGTAGGTTCTGACACGGAACATGTCGGTGCAAGCAAGGTGAATATCTGGGGCAAATTACCGATGGGGTGTCTGACTGTCTGTAATATTGATGCTTTTTTGGTAAGGGCATTGTTGTCAGAATAGAGAAAAGTGTATGTTGCCCTTGCTTTCATAGTTCATAGGGTGCCGCTTTGTTAATAGTACATTTTGCTTTGACTCTATGGTGTTGTTTTTTTTTAAGGTTGCTGGTTGTAAATATACAGTCTTGTATACTGTACATAAGGGTCTATGTCCAATCAGTTTCATCTATCTTAACCAGGTTAAGTCACCACACATTTCAAGGTATTGTAGATGTTTTAGTATGAAGGGACTTACATGTACCTACATGTATACATGATGGATATTCTATTCTATAACCAGCAGCCTTATGGTATCATCTAGTGAAAATGACTGCTGTATTCACTGATCTTTCTTCCAGAAGTTGCTTACTTTGAAACCAAAGCTCTTGTATCTCACAATTGTGTTATATTCTCTTCTACAGTGACCTATTAGATGATCATATTGTTTTTTTTTCCTTTTTATTTTCAAAACCAATTTGATACCAACAAAATCTGCAGATTCTGGTTTTAAAATAGTATCTTCTATTTTAAAACCAGAATCTGCAGAAATCATTATATAACTCCTCAATTATTAGTATTGTTCCAATGTTCTTTTTGCTAGTAGATGTAGCTTTGGTATTTGTATGATACATTTTTAAAAAACAAACATTAGAATGTTTATTTTTCGAAAAGTGGAGAATTATATATTATATGTAAGTGAAAATGCATAAGGTGACAATAATTTATTTTGGTGCTAGTTATTGCAATTATTCAGAGTAGAATAATTGTATTTTTTGCTCCATGATGACATAAAAACCTAAAAATCTGAAAATGTTTGGCTTCCGACAGTAGCTGTTTGGATGCTTAGGCTTTTAGGAACAACATGATTGTATTTGTCTGTCAGCAGTTTAATTAGATCATACACTGTGGGATACTGTGTACCCCTTATTTTTAATCATCGCTGTGCCTTTAATTCCTCTCTTGGAATGGTTTAGGACAGGACAAATATGTTTCTCCTCGTGTAAATAATAGAGTGGAAGAGGCACTTACCGGTATGTCACTGTTATTTATAGAACCACAGGTAAAATCTTTGTAGTTTTATTTGTTGCTGTTATTGTCAACTGCTGATTATTTGAACCTGAGGTCAATTCAGATCACAAAAATGGATGAATTTAAGCTCTTTAAAAAGAAAAATCTGAATTTTGTCCATCCCATATTAATAATGATAAAGTTGTGTTATCACCTCATTTTCCTTCAATGTCAACCATTTGTCCGTAGTGCTACAGATTACATATGGGAAACGTGTCAGAATAAATACTGCATTGAGCCCTTGTGAACATTTAGGTAGAAACAAACCCACATGTACATGTAGGTGACCAGGAGTGGAGTTACCCTCTAATATTTTTTCGATTACACTGTACCTAATTCAGTAGAGGTAGACCGATTCAATGTAGACATTTTCATGTTTTGTAAGTTAAATACTTTTGATTCGGGATAGGTTTATTTTTATTTTTGCTTTAAAAACCATACAACTTCTTTAGATTCATGTGTCATGTTGACAAATATTTTAATCGTACCATTAGTATTTGCCAATTTGTGATTTTGTAAAAGGGTCTTGCAGCAGGAGAAGCCATCATGAACATGTTTAAGTAGTTTCTATTCATACAGTTTAGTGTGTTTTATCTATATATGTGTTATTGTAAGTAGATGTGACTGTTTGCTTACAGTTACATGTACATCCAATGATGAATCAATGTACTCCAAGAAGTCCTGTTCTGTGATAATGCTAACACTTTTTGTTGGCTTATCCCTTCAAAATAGCGCCCTCTTTCCCCACAGATCAAGTCACGCCACTCCCGCAGCCCGAGCTCCTCATCCGGAGACGAAAGCGGAGGAGAGAAAAGGGCATCCTCTCCAGCAAAAGCCAGCAAAAGGCGCTCGTCTACCTACAAGAAGAAGAAGAAAAGGACAAGGTCGATATCAAGGTCACTCTCAAGGTCGCGGTCAAGGTCGAAGGAAAAACGCAGGAGGTGTAGCAGGTCGAGGGAGAAGAGAAGGAAATCCCCTGCAAGGTCACAAAGGTCACGATCCCACTCAAGGTCAAAGAGGAGGTCGCCACCTCGTCGCAGGACAAGGTAAGAGAGAGAGAGAGAGAGAGAGGGAGAGATGGGGGGGGGGGGGGGGGGAGGGAGTTGTTCCTGTGGTGACCCGACATAAGCTCCATCGACAGAAAATTGCTAGAGCTGGACTTAAATTTTGTCAAAGATATAGGCTTAGGATAAGGGTTGCCATTTGGTTTATTTCGAATGTAGGGTGTAGGTATTGTGCCTGGTAATTGTAAAAATGCTGACATAGTCTGTCTCTTATCCTCAAAATGCTTTCAACTTAATGTACCTCTCTGAATTTGTTCCAATAGACTTAATTGTAAGGAAGCCAGATTTACTTGATTGGAAAATGCTAAAGAAATTAAGGTTACTTCAACTTAATCTTTCATTGTTAAGTTATGGTAGTAATATTTTGTTTTATTGGTAATTTAAGTAATGTTCATTTTATTAGTAATAGTGATTTTTCTTGAGGTAATTTTTATTTGTGTACAGTGCTTTGAAACTTGTGTCACAAGCGCTATATAATTTTTTCGTATTATTAATTTTATTATCTATTTTTCTGAAACAACAGGTCCAGGACTCCTCCGAGACGTCGTAGATCACCTGGTAGAAAGTCGCACAGGCGTCGGTCTCGTAGCCGTTCTCCCGTGAAGCATCGTCGGAAGTCTTACTCATCGTCGGACAGTGACACGGCGATGAACGCTCAAGAGCAGCTCTCTAGGAGACTGGAACGTGCCAAGCAACTACAAGACGAGAGAGAGAAGAGAGAAAAGGAGCAGAAGAAGAAAGAACCGAAGGAAGAGGAAGAAGAGGAGAAGGTGGAAGATAAGATACCTTCTGCTCAGAAAGGTATGTTTAAAGACTCATAGTAGTCGGCGCTCATGGGGAATTTGACACCGTCCTGGTGTTTACCCTATAACAGGTGTTGTCAATCACCAGGATTAGCCTTCAGTTTTATGATACCTTATGTAATGCCTTGTATTGCCTCATCCATTCCTCCACGTTGTAAATAAAAGTCATTATCTCACTTTTCCCTCACCCAAAGACTCTCCGAGAGACGAAAGGGTATTTCTTGATGGACCTACGGGTTCGCTGTGTGCAGACTTGTAAACACATTAATTGTATTTCCACCAAGTCTGGTGGCAGCGAATTATGGCCTTCTGCACATGGAAACTGACGACCCACTCCCTTTAATTGCCCATGAGGAGAAGGTTGAGTTCTGTTAATGATGAAAATAATTTGTGAGCTGAAAGTGTGTGTTTATATTTTTTATTTTGCTTGTCGTTACCCTTGTCAAGGATAATTTTGCCTTTGTATGGCATCATCAGGGATTGGAGATGGTACTCTCATCGATGTAGGAATAAATAAAATCTGAAAGCACTTAGAGACATAAACAATGCATACATGTTATATCCTTACCCCTTTCATGCTGTAGCTACCACATTCTTTTTTTTCCTCTTCTTTCACTGTCAGGTTTGTTCCCTAGAAGATGTCTGGAAGCCAAATCCAACAAAGGAAACAAAGATTTAAGATTGCGACTCAACTATTTTAAGATTCAGATAATCCCTTTGCAATTCTTTTAGCACAGAAGTGATTTAAGAATCGTACGAAAAGAAATAAACGAGCTGATTATTATCCAAGTTGTAAGGACTAAGGTACAGTTAAACCTATCTATAGCGACTAACCAAGGGAAACACAAAAAGTGGTCTTCATAGACGGGGTTCCTTCAGTGCATGTTTCAATGAGAAACCATTTTCAAGGGAAACAAAAAATGTGGTCCTTGTAGACAGGTGGTCACTAAAGCAGGTTTGACTGTATATTATATTTATGATCTGTCTCTGTGTTTTTTTCCAGCAGCAGCAGCAATAGCAGCGGCTCTCAATGCTGCTGCTAACCCTGTAGCCCTGGCTGCTGCCTCCACTGTGAACCCTCAGATAGCTCTACAGGCAGCAGCTGCTGCTGTACATGCTCAAGTAAGAAGCTCAGTAATCTATAACTTTTCAAGACTAAAGCCTTGCTCAGATATCAATCAATAGACGGCATTTTTTTTTAATGATTTTAAAACCAATCTGTTTTAAACAGTCATGTCTGTTTTCATCATATTAAAACGTAATATTTTCTGGGTGTTTTTACATATTTTTTCATTGATTCATGGATTTTCAGTTTCCCTCTGCATCTCTCATTATAAAAATAATAAGGATAATAAATCTGGATTACATGGCGCTTAATACGGAATACCGTCTCTAAGTGCTTTACAGATATTATCATTACCCCGGACATCAGATTCATTCACGCACAAAGTGTGCACAAGTTCTTCTCCCTGGGAAGTATTCCTAATATATATGGTCGCCTGAAGGGCATATGGCAATTATATAGTTACTAGATTGATGGCACACAATTTTTTGCATTCTAATGAACATTATTTACGTTTGTTATGTTTTGTGTAGGTTCTTGCTCAGACAGGTATAGCAGTGCCAAACTTCTACAACCCAATGGCTGTCAACCCAGTACACTATGCAGAGCAGGAGAAGAAGAGAAAACAACTCTGGGCTAAGAAGCCAGAAGCGGTAAGAAAAAAAGAGATGATAATAATAATAAAACTCTGTTCTTGTATCATGCATATCCCTTAACGATATAGTGTCTCTATGGGGTTCCAAAGGACTTTGGAAAGTATAACCCTGGCTTTCGTTCCTGGCAACCATAGCACTTAGTGCCTTCAAGGAATGATTCACAACAGTTCCTATAATTTGCCACAAGCCATTTTGAAGTCCAAGCAGACCTCTATTCTTGAAACTGAATATTCTCCCAATATCATTATTACATGATTTTCAACTTTGTGTTTTTATGTATTCATATTATCATAACCTATTACCAGAAATTGTTTGTAATATATTTCAGAGCAATAACGATATTCATATATATAATACCAGGACTTCAGCAGACACTCGTGTAATATATGGTCATTCTTCATTTTCAAATAGTATCTTTTTATGCTAAGGACCCACTATTTGGAACAAACTACCCCCTAAACTTAAACAGTGTGCATCTTTAAACAGTTTTAAGCATCATCTAAAACTTCACCTAATACAGCAAATTTGAATTTGACAAACGCAATTTTTATGTGTGTAATTACCATTGTAGTATTGTATTTTCTTTGTCCCCCTTTTTGTTTTTTTGTGTGTACATTTTTAGGATCATCTACCTATAAGTTTTTGTAACTTTTTTGATGATCCAACCACTTCGTAATTTCCTTTAGTGTATTTTCCATTTTAGTGGTTTATCTATGTTTGCAAGAAACTATTGTATTCTTTGCCTTTGTATGTTTTTATGAAAGTGGTGAATAAATTCAATTCAAAAATTCAATACATTAGGGTCAAATATGGCAAATTTATATTGTCTTGCCGAAGGACGTTGGTGCTGAACCATGTACCTTGTGGTTTAAAGTCCAATGGCTTATCGAGTAGACCAATGATATGGTCAGATTTAGGAACATTCAAAGTCATGTAAGGTACAAGAGTAAACCAGCATGTACTCATAAGAGAATGGATAAAGCAATCATTGAGTGTGAAGGAAAATGTTATAGTTGTATATCAAAAGTCGCTTCCTGTATTATTATTAAGTCTATGGGAATATGAGAAGTCAGTAGTCCATGTGTTATTTAAAACCGATCTCATTTTGTTTCCTTGCAGAAAACGGAGAATGCACCTTCAAGCAACAACTGGGAGAAGACCTCATTTGGTGATACAGCTACCCAAGACAAGTTTAGACGTCTCATGGGCATCAAAGGTGCTGCAGCACAAGCAACAGGTAAGATCAACATCATCCAGAATGTTCCTTAGACCAGGGGGGTGTTTCACAAAGATCAATCGAACTTAACTCTGAGTTGGACTTACCGTAGACATTATGGAGAGCCATTTGTAGCTTTAAAATAAAATAAATTCAAAACCAAAAATAAAAGTATTTTAGACTTTTCATAAATTCCACATCAAGAACATGAAATCTTCTTGATAATAGATATGATTGATTTGAATCAACATTTTATGCCTTTTAAAATAACCGTTACAAAATATTTTCATAGATGCTAACGGCTTTCCATAATTGTTAAGTCCAACTTAGAGATAAGTTCAACTTAGGATCGTTGTGAAACACCCTCTTGTTTCTACCTGCCTATGAAAGTGTAGAATCTTTTTGTGAAGTCACTGGACAGTGAGTTACTGTTTCCTGGACTGGGACTTGACAACAACTGGGCAGTTAGTGGTGGTTTACTGGGGAGTTACAGGACAGTTCCTGGGAGGTGTTTGACAAAGACTAAGATAGACTTTAAGTTGGACTTAACTATGGCAGGCCGTTCATGCCACTGCTCTCACCTAAATGATCTTTACATAATATTTTTTCCTTCAATAATGAATTAACGATTTGTGACCATAATTTGTAAGTCAGAGTTAAGTCCAACTTAAAGTCGATCTTCTAAGTCTTTGTGAAACACTCCCCTGGACAGTTATGGGGCAGTTGCTTTATAGGTACTGCAGTGTTACTGGTGCCCTAGAAGATAGCTCCTACTAATATTGATGTTCCTGTTGATGATTTTGGTATTGTTGTAGTGATGCCTTCTAAATAGCTACAATGACTGATCTTAACTCTGTAATATTACTCTCTATTCTTTCTTTAGCTGATGGCAATGAGGGCACCAATTTAATGGATCAGTTAGATCACGACTATCAGACAGCTCGCATCAAGACACACACCCAACGTAGCTTTGGTCTAGGGTTTGGGTCCCTCTACTCTATGCCAACACAGCAAGTAGCTGCACCTTCTACTGCAACGTCTAGCAATGATCCAACCAAGAAAGAGTGATTCAAACTATTGAATGTAGCTTTGATTTAGGCTTTAGGACCTGGGCCCCGTTTCATAAAACTTTTTATCTATAACAAATGCTAAATTTGTATGGCAAATTTGCTCTCAGCCAATCAGATGCCTTGATTTCAGTAGCTTATAACAGTAGCTTGTAACTTGTTATTGATATCAAGTTTTGTGAAACAGGGACACCTGAATGGCCAATCCCAGTTTGAGTTGGGCACAGTTTGGCGAATATTGCTTTGTTGGCCAAGCACAAAACAAAATAATTTTCTAATAACTAATACCAAATTGGCAAAACTCTGTATAACGAAGGCTCTGGTGGTCTCACCTCCTAAAGCTACATCTGGTACAGATCTACCCCCAATGTGTGATCCAATATTCTGTGGGTGTTGTAAATGGTTATGGCGTATGTTCATTTGATCTTAATTTCTTAAAAAACGAATGTTGGTTCCATCAAAAGCATAATAAATCAACACCTTCCTAAATATTTGCAAATGTGTGTCTCTTTATAATTGCTGCATTCTTTTGAAAGACTCTTATTTTTGTCCTGTGATACTTGGAACCATACTGCAGTTTGATAAACACTGATTGCCTATTGAGAGCAAAGCATAAATCATTAACTCCCTGTTTAAGCCTGTCTGTACTAGTTTGGCCAGGAGGGATTAGACCTCCCTGCATGGTCACTGACAGGTGGTTATCTCATCAAATCAGCTCTTAATTAACATAAGAAAAAGGGGGTCATGGGAAATCAACGGTCACTGATTAGGCATTGACTGCTTTATAGAGGGCGCAAGTAGCTATAAGCAGTGCAGTGGGGCTTTAAAGTATGTCAGTTATGCCCTTCTGCTTCTCAGTAGACATGATATTCAATCTGAATGGATAAGTGAAGACTAAGTCTTGCTCAACCTTTTCAATGTACAGATGCCAAGGTTGGCTCTCAAGTCACTTTGTAAATATTGACAAATTACTGTTCTGTTTTGTCATTTCATGAATTCTATTGCTGTACATATGAAGGTCATCTTTATGCAACATTTACTCTTCGCAGTCACAGCTTACAACATTAATTTTCTTTATTGTTTTCATATTGTACTTGTCATTAACCAAAACAAGCCGGAAATTAATGAAAATACACAGGAATTTGTTGATGCTTAAACTTATAAATGTTTCTTCGAAGCCTATTTCCTGTACAGATGGGGGAGGCTATCATACATTGGCATTTTGGAAGCATGATACTGCAAGGTATGTAGATCATCATGGGCAAAGAAAAACATGAAAAGAAAGGAAACGATAACAAATCATGTGAGCAACCATTTAGCCCTGTCATATTTCTTTAAGCATTTGCAACTTTGTAGTTATCTGAAGTGAAGTGATAAATCTATTGAAACAAAGCATGTGATCAAATGTTTGCAAACATATATATATACATATATGTACATGTATATATGGATTAGATTCACATATAGTTTGTTTTCTGTGACAACATACCACCATATTTTGTTTTTATTTCCACTCTTGTTTGAACACCATAACCTGTAGAACAGTTTTACATCATCACATTAGGAAAAGTAATGTCATTTATACAACATTGTAGCTTTTAGACACATTGGTTTTTTGTTACCTAATAATAATGTGTAAAAGGTGTGTAGGATTAATCAAGAGAAATGATCAACTTTGTAAGGCCAGAAAGTCTTTCTATAAAGCTTGGAGTCCTATCTCTGCATAAGTA
Source organism: Strongylocentrotus droebachiensis (assembly GCA_035222895.1). Classification (NCBI taxonomy): domain Eukaryota; kingdom Metazoa; phylum Echinodermata; class Echinoidea; order Camarodonta; family Strongylocentrotidae; genus Strongylocentrotus; species Strongylocentrotus droebachiensis. Next base: position 16,454 of record JAVYIG010003623.1, read on the forward strand.
ACTTCATTGAATGGACATTTAATATGGTGACATTTTCTCAAGGCTCTGTGTCATCAAAGATTTGGGTTATGGTTAGGGTTGCGCTAAGGTTTCCGGTTAGATGTAGGGTTAGGAATACCTTGGTCCAGGATTCCAAACTTACTATTTGGTTAGTGTAAGAAGTCAAAAGCGGAGTAACTGTCACCGGAGCAAATGTTATAGAAATGTACTTCATCTGAGCATTGGGTTGCTATCTCTTAAAGAAGCAGAGCGAAGGTTTCAAAAGGCTTTTAACCTCAAAAATGTTGGTATCATTGCAAAGTTAATGTTACAATCTTTCTAATGGTTCATATTTAGTTATCAAAAATTGTTACAGAATTGACTTATCTGCTATTAAAAGTGGTGAAATTACTACCCGATTATTCCGCCCTCGATCGGCCTGCTATTGTGACGTACGATTTGTGACGTAGGAGGTTGGGCACATGAGCGCGAGAGTGCTCCCTAGAGCTCTCACACAACTCTCGCCTGCATGCATTATACGTATACAAACGCCACTCGAACGCTAAATATCTGATCAAAATGTCCGAGCTCGAAGAAGAGGTTTTACTCGATTTAGAATTCAAAGTTGATGAGCATAGCTCCACAACTAGTGACAGTGGTACTGATAGTGACGATGATGATGGGGGTGTAGTAGAGATGGAAAAAAGAGAACAATTCGGAGAAGACGGCGTCGATCGATGCTGGTGCAAGTCCAGTGATAGTATATCTGCGCGAGCTGGCTGAGCTGCCAGCTGCCGCTCAGCTCCCCAGACCCCGCTCAACTGGCGATCGATCTGTCATGCACCTTAATTGTCACTGGGGTGACTGGGCGAGACATTTTCGAATTCGTCGGGATGTGTGGGGCTCTTTAGCAAATTTCACGGATAACAAAGACGATCAGATGTGAGGTTATATTTGGCGAAAATCAATTACAAATATGCACCATTCATAAATAGAACTGCAGCTGCAGGACATAGGCCTAAACATGAGGGAAGCTCGCGATTCACTCATCATATGGTCTCCGTATATAATCAACAGCAATCACTATCACGCCAAGGGCAAGGCATGATGACCGAACAAATGCAAAACATCTCAGCAAATTACACAGAACGGAAGGGTATTTGGACAAATCAAATTGCACGATTCACCCCTCGTATTATATAACCTAAATTTGCTTAATATTATATGTAATTACATGATTTATAGAGATTGTTATTCCACTTTCTTGTCGGGATATGAAGCATGCAAAGTCTGGATAATGTTTACATATATGCCTATGCAAAATACCGCACGCGAGCTGTGCGAGAGGCGAGCTTGAGGCCTATAATTGCGATCGTGCCCAACCAGTGGCGTCATAATCGGCCTACTGCGCGAACAAACTGTTCAAGCCAGGAATAGAAGTTTGAGGAGGTTCTTGGAAAAAGCTTCTTACCGTGTTTCATTTATTTTCACAAGACTTTAGACCAGAATGGGTGTGTTCAAAATGGTCTACGCTATCTGGACATGTGTAATTTGCCCATTTTGAATGATTATGTGAAATTTCTCCGCCTAGCTTCTTTAAAGGGGAACTTAACTGTTAATGTCTTTATGATGATTTATAAACCAGTCTTGAAGTTGAATATCTTTTAATATTTATCCTCAGATTTTATGATAAATTCCACTTGTTTTTCCAGTTGTAGAAATGAATGAAAATGAAACCCTAATGAGGATATGTTGAAATGACTTGACTCCCATTGACTAACCCTTCATCAAACTATTTAAATTCTAGAAAAATAGCTTCTTTTTTTGCTGGAATGATGGGGGTTAGTATATTGAATCATATGGATGTAGCTCTATCACTCATCTTGTCAATTTTATGATGCCCTTGTTTGATTATTTGATGTAAAAACTGTTTATTTTGTCATTTGTAAAGGGTTCCTGATTTCAGTAGTGAAAAAAAAATAATACTTGAGTTTTTTTATGTGCTAACATTTGTACTTAAGAAAATTTAGCATGCTTTTGACTTTAATGCAATTTCACAATGTGTTATAATTAATTTTTTTTTTTAATTGTTTTGATTGCTGTAGGGCATGGTACTGTCGAACCCTTCTCCATTTTAATAAGCATATTAGTTGTACATACACAATGCAGTTTCATTTCATTTTTTGCCAAATTTCTGATGACTCTTGACTGACGAGAGATTGCGTGGTTTGTAAATAATTGTTACAGCTGATCATGTATGTTAACTAATCAACACAGCCACTTGTTTTATGTTCATTTTACATTGTTGTAGTTGATCACACTTATAAAAATGTAAAACTTCAGATTTTGTTGGATTCTCCCTGTCAATAACTTATCAAATATATTTGCTGCACTGCAATTTCATGAAAATATTATAAGAAGTGAAAAATAGAGATGGAAAGGAAAGTTTTTGAGCATTTAGAAAATTTGTGTGTTGTTAGTTACATGTGATTATATTATCAACAAAAGGTAAAATCATAGCATTACTGCAATTAACGGTACATGTGACTTCAGAGTTTTAGAAAGACTTTCTAAACATGATGTACATGTAGTTTCAACCCGGTAGGAAATTGAATGAGTTCTATGGTGGATCCTTGAGCACATAATTACATGTAGAGGTATGTGTTTTCTCCTCTTATAACTCTTCGATTGAAAAGAAGGAAAGTTGATTTTTTGTTGTTAAATGGCAAGGTATTATATTATTAACAAAAATTAAAATCGCAGCACTACTGCAATTGATAGTACATGTAACCTCAAAATTTAAAATCACTTTCTAAACATGCTGTACATGTACTTCGAATCAGGTATGAAATGGGATGAAATCTTAGATGGATTCTTTGTAGTTACATGATGCGTTTTCTCCTCTCATAATTCTTTGCTTGAATAGCAATTGTAGTGGTCTCAGAAGACCACAATTCAAGTTATGTGAGCCGTGGAATTTGATTTGGATTTTCTGAGTGGGTTTTTAAGAAATTATTATTATGGTATATTTGTTAGTGGCTTCAAAGTCATTAAGCCACGTCTGAATTAAAAAGACGGCTTACTCGTTTGATCTTTTCTTATAATCTTGGGGCTTTGAATAGCTGTATTAAAAGCTTTCATTGAGATGAAATTCTCTAGAATCACAACACGTGCGATGTTTTTTGTTTTGTATTCTTTTATTATTTTGTTTGTTTTGTATTCTTTTATTATTTCACGTGCATGATTGTCATCTGCCATAACGGAACACTTTTGTCAAGAAATGGCAGAAATTTGCTATGGAAATTTAGGCACAGATTCGGAAAAGACAAGGAGAGAGAGAGAGAGTGCGTGTGTGTGTGTGTGTAAGAGAGAGAGAGAGAGATAAAGGGAGCATGTGTGTGTGTGAGAGAGAGAGAGGGGTAGAAACACAGGCCAGAAGATGAGGGATAAAGTTCGATTAAAAGGTAGAAATAATAGAGAACATAAGAGAGAGGGATACAGTGACGTGGGGGTTCTCTTGGTTGGGGAACATCCATTTGTATGCTGATGACACAGTTCTTTGTTTTTCCCATACAAATGTAACAATTATAGAAAGTACACTGAACACTCAGTTAAAGCATATTTACAAATGGATGTGTTCTAATAAGGTAAGTTCAAACTTTGATAAAACAGAAATTTTGTTGATTGGGTCTCGTAACGTGTTAATAAAGCGTAATGCACTTAACTTACTTATACAGGGTAAGTGCATCCAACCTCGAAAAAATGTAAAATATCATCATTATAGATCAGCAGTTAAAATAGGATAAACACATTGAACATACATGTATCAAGTATCAAGTTTATTTGTCTTCCAGAAAACACATGTGACAAAATATAATAGAGTATAATCATAACAGTTCTATGTAGAATAAAGAAAGACGAGGAGACCTTGATTGAAGCACAGCTTGTTAAGTTAAAGCCCCCTCATAATGATGTGCACAAGTTAGTAAGCTTATTACATTTTGGGGCCGGCTTCGTAATTATTTGAATGAGCCTAGCTTAAAATTGATCAATCAATCCATTATTCTTCCTATGTTTGATTATGCCGATGTAGTGTACGACTCGAGTCATAAAAGATGAGCACTCAATTGCAAAAGTTACAAAATAGAGCAGGTAGAATTATACTTGGGATAAGTCCATTCAAACACAAATCAAATTGTAATATTCACCAGAAGTTAAATTGGGAATCATTGGCCTGTCGTCATTAAAAAAATACAAACTCCACTGTTTTTAAAATCCTTCATGACCTCAGTGCCCCTTACTTAAAGGACTACTTTCACTTTGTTTATCACCAATATTCGTTACGTTCCATCGGAAATTTATCTTTACCTAAACCACATACCGAATCATGTGATATAATGATTTCATATCGTGGGCATCACAGACTTCACAGTTTAACGTCTTTCCTTCTACATGTACTTCAAACTCATCCCAAAATTACAAGGAATTCTTAAGATTATTAAATAAACATACGTTGAAAACTATCTCCCTTTAAAATTTTAATTTTAATATTTATCAATAATATGGTGGTTGGGGTCCTGGCTTTCGCTCTTGGGTGGGTGGGGGTATGATATTGTGTAAACGATGTTTTTATATTATACCACTATGTTTAATTTAATTTGTGATATATCATTTTCTCTCGTTTGTTTTGTATTTTAAACTGGACCCCTCGGCACAGCTGAGCAGGGTGATCCATCCAATGTTACTTTCTCATGTTATCATGTAGGCCTATCCAATGTTACTTTCTCATGTTATCATGTAGGCCTATGTTGTTATTTATATGTTTTTTATATTTGGTCAATCAAATCAGATCAAATCAAACCATGTACGACAAATCACCGGTATAGCCAAGAAAACGCTCAACTTTCTTCAAAGAAACCTCCACAGGTTTCCTTTGATGGTGCGGAACCCGGGGGGGGGGGGGGGGGGGGGGACAAGACATATTCAGACATACGGGGGTGTGCCGCTCTAATGGGTCACTTTTCCCCAAAAATCCCTTAACATGGGTCCCATTTTTTTACAAAAATATCCCTAAACATGGGTCCGCTTTTTCAAAATTTCAAAATTTTCGGGTGGCAAACACCCAGCCGAAAGTTGTGAAAAATGGGCTTTACTTCGAGAAAATCCCCCCAAATGACCCCTTAAAAATGGGTAGGGGTTTCGAGGCTCGAGCGACACAACCCCGTCCAAACCAAATCTGAGCATCCCCCGGGGTACGGAGACAAGCCCAAACATATTGTTAGATCAACACTTGAATATTCCGCTACCTGTTGGGACCCATATACCACCATCAGATGAAGTTCAACATGACTATAGTGGAATCTGTACCAAAAAGGGCTGCTAGATTCACTAGCAACGGTCGACTTTGGGAGAACAATAAAGCAGCGCCACATCCCTGCTGACTGATTTAAAACTTCCTTCACTCCAGCAAGGACATGAAATTTCGAGGCTACCTATGTTATACAAAATACTCGATCCTCAATCAAGTACACTTCACAGCCTCGATCTCTTTTTTAATGCAAGATTATTCGACAAAGAGTAGAATAAACCGATAAGGTCAGTACAACAGGATGACTCCAAGGATAGACACGTACTAATACAGTTTTTACCCAAGGACCATCCAAGTATTTATGGAACTTTCTCCCCATCCACATACCGGTATGTTAATGTATGCCCACTGTAAACATGTACAATCCCCCAAGCAAGGTCTCCTCGTCTTTTCTTCTTCTTTTTTCTCACTTAAATGCATTATATGAACTTGATTCCCATAAGTGTTCCTTTTATATACTCTACATGTTATAAATTTGTTAAATCGTATTACATTCTTGTTGGAAGAAAGACAAATAAACTTGAACTTGAACTTGAAATCATTCAAATTCAAATTCAAAGTTTATTCAACGCTCTTCATAAAAAACAAAAATGTTAAACAATCAAATACAGAATGGAATGATAAACAAAAAGAATAAGATAGTAATACAAATTACAATGGCAATTTATGAAAGCATTTGGGATAGGCAGAAACGAGGGGTTCCTTATATGAAAGCCTACCCCTAAACACACACACACATACAGGGGGAAGAAACTACTATCATGCACATCAGAGTAAAATAAACACTAACAAGAGAGTGTAACAAATTTACTTTATTGGTAAATTTATCATGGTATTAGTTCTGAGTATGTACTTTAAAAAAATGTATTTCAGCGGTGGAGAGTGGTTAAAGATATTCCTATAGCATCTTGTTATAGCATCAAAGAGTTTCAGATGAATTCAATATTTTTACCAACACGTTGTAGGCCCAAAAAATGAAAAGGTTAAATTCCAACGGCATTTGAAAGATAATACTAATTTAGAACTTCCCTAAAAAATGGTTGGGCATGAAAATGTCTTCAAGTGGGAAAATAACGACTATTAGTTGTCAAATCGACTAAGGAGTTAAAGAGTCAATAAGTAATAGTCTTGATTTTCAGACCATTGTACCGAGTGGTCATACGTTTTATTCAATCAGTTTAATTTTGACCATCACAAGAAGTGGGTTATTGATGTAGACAAATGCTCATGTACCCTTTACAGCTCATTTTATGTATGTTATTACCAAAGAAGAAAAAAGCCAGTCAGTCACTCAATAGTGTCTGACAGTGAAGTCTAGCAAGTGAACGGGTTTCCTTGTATAATTTGAATATTAGGACACTGCTAACATTTAAATTTCACAGATAGGACATACATGACATATTCATAATTCCTGCAAAGTTCTACAGAATTTGAGGTTGGCTGCAAAAGGGACATAGTACCTTTAACATAAATTGTATGATCATGAGCTCTATATGGGCTCTGTGACTTTTCCTGTTGGTGCAAGCTTTGATTAGTCCAACGTCATTTAATACTTGTCACCCGCCCCAATCGTTTGGTTTTTCTTCTTCTTTCTTCTTTTTTGATTTGAAGTTAAATTGTTTTTTTAAAGTCATAACGATGAGATGATGTTCCCCTTACACCGTATGTGACGTACAAACACGTGAAGTAAATTATATACCAAACGGTCTACCAAGATTCGAAGTACATGTCGATGTAAGATGCATTAACATGAAGAGAAAAACGGGGAGAAAGAAAATATGTGTGCGTGTGTGGGTGTGCGTGGGTGGGTGTGTCTATAATTAAAGAGAGAGAGAGAGAGAGAGAAAGAGGAAGGGGGCATGTCTCATGTCTTTTAACTGTACGTATGTAATTGAAATAATGATTCATAATTTGTAAGCTAAATTTCCTTATTAACAAATGTTTGTAAAATATGTATTATCATGTATTATATCGAAAAGAAGTTCTTTTCAAGATACCCAAACAACAATATTTTTACACACTTGTTGATAAGAAATTATTTTTGTTTTCGTTTATTTTATTTCATTCTCATATAAAAAGCACAACAAATATTCATATAAACATCAATAAATAAGATGCAAATCATATACACAAATACAAATTACATTGAAATGTTGAATAACGTGCAAATTATATTGGAAAATGAAAAGAGAGAATTAGAATAAAGCCTGAGAAGCCTTGTGGGTGTAAATTCCCTCGAAGAAAATTGTTAATAATTTGTAGAAATATTTACAGCTTTACGTTTTACATATAATTAACAACAGAAAAGACATTTTAAAAAAAGTTCTAGCCTTCAAATTATGAACACTTTTGTTGTTATTCGAGTTTGTTTACTTGTTGATAACTTATTCAAACGAACAAACTGTACCTCAGATCTAAGATAGGTTATATTTATGATAAAACAGGAAAGACTTAAAGTTGATAAATGTTTCGCAGTCAACCACAGCGCTATTAGTTAGGAGAGTTTTGCCAACCCGGTTCGAACTGGGCACAATTAATATGGCGAATACTAGTTTGTTGGGCAAGCACTGAACAAAAAAACATACACCATGTTCTGACCAAATAGCCAAAATTTGTGTATAGATGGCTCTAGCCAACCATGAAGAGTTCCGCCACAAAAACACGCGAATTTCCCCCGGAAATAGACAAATACGTTTATTACATTTATGTTTAACTCATCGGATATTCTATTTCGCTGAAATTATTTTCTAAAGAAGTGACTTGAATGTTTCTGTGATTGACATGCTGATTTTACTCTTTCAATCCTTTGATATAAGAATATTCTCTTGGGGAAGAAAAAAAAAGCACCTAAACCAAAACAAATCACCTTTCTTTTGTCTCGCTACCCGCCCTCATAGCTTCTCTGAACACGGGAAAACTGCAAAACAAAAACATGAAATGCATGTTTCTGGTCTCGTCAACTCGGGCAAATGATTTGATGAGAACATCAATCCGGTTCAATAATTTATGAGGTGTGCATTAGCGGTTACCACGCAATGTAATTCTGTCGCGTTTCTCCTTTCATTATCGCTGAGGCATAATGGTGATCTAATCCTACATAAATCATTACGACAATGGACAATATAACAACCCCAGTAAGGTTAATGCGATAATATTCAAATGACCTTTACAATCTTCATCCCCGCGAATATTATAAATACCCACAAATCCTCCTGAAAAAATCATTTTGTTGTTGGTGCAGGCCGGAGCATTGTCGTTTTACATCAAGTTGCTACCTCAAATTTATGCTGTTATCCTTTCTGCCGTTTCTGAGGTCAGTATTCATTAACAAAAAATAAAATAGAAATATGTTTATTCATATCTAATACTATAAATAATACATTTTGTTGAAGTTGCTGTTGGGCGCTTGGAAAAATATTGACCATAACGTTGCAGATACATTTGTATATCAATTATGTCTGTTCACTTTGTTTTGGTTGTTTATTTGTGCTTTGTTTGATTATTTTGTCTTGTCTTGTATTGTTTGGGTATCATGTTTAATTCCTTGCAATTAATTTATCTTTTAGATCTTTTGGAAAAAACGTAACAGCTTGTCATAGTTGATTTCAGACGATGAAAATTCCTAAAAATATTGATAGACAATAAAATATCATTACACGTCGAGCTGTTGTTGGAAAATATATACGTCAAGTTTTTAAGAGATACAGAATTCTCTAACAAAAGTGATTATAATGTAGACGTTCGATTGCTGTTTTTCTTTTCTTATGTGTAAAATAAAATGGCAGTTATGTCAGTGGAAAAAAACGAAACTTATTAATTTTTTTCAATTATTTTTTTTTCGTGGCGGAGCATGCATGTTGACTTTCCGGTCTTCTTCAAATGTCGTAACTGAAATTGAAGTATATGAAATTATATCAACAATTGCACTATTTATTCAGCGACGCAATTCAATTATCTTTATTCATGTCACCCACAAAAAATTGAATAGATATATTTTGTCGAACATCAAATACTACCTTTAACCAATCATTCGAACGTTTGGGAAGTGGTAGTTTAGTTGAAAAGGATATATACATAACAAATTGGTAGGTATATAGGTCTATGGGAGTACTAGTGTTTTAAAAAACGTTCGAATTATTAAGAAGTTTGTTTTGTGTATCTATTGTGAGTGTGTGTGCGCGCGCGTGTGTTTGTGTGTGGAGAGAGAGAGACAGGTGCATCGAAAGGGAAATTATGTCTCTCGAGGAAGCGGGTATTTGACACCCACTGCATACAGTCAAAAGAAGACTGAAGTCATTCCTACTAGTCGGAAAGTATTTCGTCTCAAGAAATAAATCCCATCCCCCGGCAAACGTGCTATATAAAAACGGGAAGAAAAAACATTTTAAAGTATGAACTAACTGCTTTAAAAATAAATATATTCTCTTTGGGTTTAGAACTTAGGTTAAGAATACTTAGTGTCACATGACATCTATACACTATTAACGATAGTCACTATGCTTTCTTTATACTATACACTCGTATATTCCTACCTATCGTATCGTAACTCTGGGCGAGAACGTTTAATAATTAGTTCACCTCTCTTGAAACGCAACTTAATAAAGGTCGCGTTAATTTCCTCGTTCAATTCAATTCAATTCACATTTTTTCGGCAAAAGATACAAATCAAAATGAAATCATTACAAAGAAAATCATTATAAATACCGGGATTGCAAAAATAAGTTAAAAACTTGTAAACAAGCAACCCCAAACATAAAAACAGATACAATACAATACTATGAAATACGATACAATACAATATTAATAATGTTATATACGTCTAAAAAAAATATATGAATCAATTATGTATTTCAATAAATCAATAAGTGGCAAGTATTGTTCTTTTCAGTTTACGTTTAAATGCGTTGTGGTTCTTTACACCCTTTAAATGACTTAGCATGGAGTTCCAGTTTTGAGGGCCTTTGATATCTAATAGATTTATGTTGCAAAAATGAGTTAGTGAATTTGGGTAGATGGAAGTCATCCTTTTTTCTTGTATTAAATGAGTGGACATCCGAGTTCAACCGAAAACTGTCATAAAATGTTACTGATAACATAGCAGTTTTGAGATTGTACATAAATAATGAAGTACCTTGAGAAAGTTTGAGTAATTTTAAGGATTTAAACAATGGAGAGGTGTGCGCCCTGAAGGAAGCGTTGCAGCACAACCGAACAGCTCGCTTTTGGAATATAATAAGGGGCTTTAATAATTTATTATGGGGCAAAGTTTCTTATTCTTATTTTAGATTTGTATTTTATTTTTGCATTTTTCCAAATATAATAACTGAATAACAAAGAAAATTTAAACGCAAGGTATAATACAAAATATACAAAACTTTTTTTACATATAAACATTTTTTGTTAAAACTGAATATTTCTATAACATATTACATATTTCAAGTAATATCCGAACTATCTGTGGAAAAGGTTCAGGAGACCGCAATCATAAGCGATGCTTGACTAGGATGGCGGTCTCAAAGTGAAATAAATGAATCTTTACAATGGATGGCAATGTCATTTAATCCACTCAGCAGGGGTGATTCCCCTTTCAGTGCAAGTATGCAACCATGTTCTCGTCCATTTCTTGTTTCATTAACGTAGGAAAATTGAATTTGAAATCAATGCACACTCTAATGTTTTGATCAATCTCGACAGAGTAACTTCAGCAGAATTCTTGAAACTATATCTCACTGGAGAATTCGTTTAATTCACTTAGCTCGCAATCAAACAGATAATGCAGGACGAAAGAGAAGAAAGGTTATATTTTACACCCCCCCCCCAAAAAAAAAGCGTTGGTTATAATATAATGTCAGAAATTGCTTTAGACTCACTACACATGCATGTGGAAAGGAAGAAATGCTTTCTAAAATTATGGAAATCTTAAAGGAAAGACCTACATTGAATGAACGAACCGTACATCTATTGAACTTACTTTCATTTATTATAGTTAGTCTTTGCCGACATGGATCCACAGCGCAATAGTAATGATGAACAACTTTTTCTTTTATTCCTTCATTTTAATTTCTTATTAAAACAAGAGAGTTATGCCAAGTGGGGATTTTACATACTCTATAAGATTATAACTTAATTGTCAGCTGCGAATTACAGATTTTGGTAAGATTTTTATAGTAATTTCTCTTAGACCACATTCAAAATCTTGACAAAGTTCACATCAGATAATGATTTGATAATGATTAACAATACGTGCCAAAGGAGTTTTTCTTAGACGGAATACCTGTTCATATAGAAACGCAAACGTGCCAAATTCCGTTTTAAACTAGCTTTGTTGATCAATTGCTGGTCTGCTGACCAATTTCAGAAACTTCCTTTTTAAGTTCCAATTACTGTAATAGAGGACGAGGGATGGGATCGACTCACCTGGGATGTGTTTCACAAAGACTAAGATCGACTTAAAGTTGGACTTAAGTATGGCAGACCGTTCATGCCACTGTTAGATCTCGCCATCTACTGGCATTAGTCTCTCAAGGGACGTCAAATCATAGTCACAAATCTACAGAATTTACTTTTTTTTGTTGATAATTAAATATTTAAGGGAAAATATTAAGATCATAATGGTGAGAGCAAACAGTGGCATGAACGGCGTGCCATAGTTAAGTACAACTTAAAGTCGATCATAGTCTTTGTGAACACTCCCCAGAACTCTTTTTTGGGGTATTATGATTACATAATCTCACAGCAGAGAATATAATGTGTAGACTAATATCGATTTGGTATAGCCGAGATTACGTTTTGCAAGGTCAAATGCTTTTCGATGGTAATTTCATTATCATCTGCCATTTAAATTGGTATTAACGTAAATTATGATCACCTGGGAGTAGTAATTTATTAGCTATAACTACAGTTAGAGACATCTAGTTATTGGTAACACGGGGGCGGCCGGGGCGGATTGCACATTGCATAATTGTATTTTGTTTGTTTGTCCGTCCTTCTATCTGTCGTTTTTTTTTTTCACCAGGCCCTTGAAACACGGGAGGGAGACACAAGCTTAATCCTGAAGTGGATAAGACAATATTTTTCTTCTTCCTTTTTAAACATTCTTTCTTTCATCCATTTTTACAATAGCATCTTCACCATAATCAATGGTATATAACATGAGCAAGTTAGCAGAATGGCTTATGCAAACATATATGAATATAGTAATGATTTGAATTTGAATTGATTTGATTCGATTTATTTCCGATCCAATATGCATGATATGGGCATGTAGAAAATGCATATAAATTCAATAATTGTCATAAAAGATGTCATACATAATACGTTTATGTAATGCGTTTATAATGACAGACAAAATACTGAAGAACTATAATATAAGCATAATAAATGTCATGGGTTTGATCGATGAATTTACCTAATTTGCATTGGAAATGCAAACACGAAATGAAGCTAATTGGCAATCACAAAGTCTAAAAAAATAATCTTCCCAATTTTCTCAGATAGAGTTTGAAGGTTTACGTGTATCACACAATGATCAAGTCACTCCCCTAGTCGCATTTCATACTATATTTAGAAGCATTAATTGCGAGAGAGGCAGAAATCAACCATTTATGAAATTGAGGAAAAATTATTGCGTGGTATACTGATGTGAGTATGACGAGGACTTATACATGAAAAGTCAATACATTATGCAAAGATGTCTCGTTGAAGTTTGATTGCTTTTTTGTCAACTGGCAAATACCAAAAAAGAAAAATTATTTCATGAAAGTTATAACAATTTCCCCCCACAAATATATGGAATTAAAGGTAATACAAAGTTTTGGTATGGGGTCATGAATTTGGTCCAAATGAACATTATTGGAAGCATATGCGATTTTACAATATTCACTGATCGTTGTCGCGGTTGAAATCGAGTCTAAATTGAGGAAATTGTAAATAATAAACTATGTATGTTGTACAGCTCCCTCTCAAGACTGATATTGCTTGATCTTTAAAACAATGCTTCTTGACTACAATCGACCAACTAGCTATTCCCGTTTAGAAATTATATATCAGAACTGCATATTCTGAGATTTTCATGGTCGCAGCTACAATGGAACGGCCTTAGGCGCTATTTGAAATATTTGAAACTTTCCGGGAACACCGGTAAATTTTTGATTATTCAATTTCTCGAAAGCAGAAGTGTTTAAGGGGCCCTAATGTTCTAGTGCTATAATAAATCCACAGGGGCATCCAAATATATCAAAATTTTAAAGATTTACTATCCATCCAAATTTCAAAATTTCCCCAAAACTTTGCATTACCTTTAAAAACTACTAAAAGCAGATGAGGACTCACCAGCACTCTCTGTGAATTACACCCAGACTAGTAGAAGCAGTGGTGTAGCGCGCGTCCTTCACACTGAAAGCCATCGTTCGCCAAAACCTCTGACCAATTCGGGCAATGAGATACTGCATGAAGGCCGGGAGAGGGAAAGAGTTGAGAGGGTCAACTCCCAACCCAACCCCCCCCCCCCGGGCCCCCGCTCACCTAGTATTTTTTTTGTTATCACTACCCTTTTTTAATGCTTGTCAGATAATTTTAACACTAACTTGTGTCACCGACTTAAAAAAAAAACATCGGTCCATCAGTGCATCCAATGGCCTTTGCGGGTCATAACATTTAAAGATTAACACTCAAGAAATGTAAACATTCAAACATCAGTGGAAATTTTCAACGAGGAGGTGTCGTGGTATAGTGGTTCATTGACTTGACAATCAAATCGATTTTATTACTCCGGTCATACTCATATACAACCGACACAAGACTCTCGACTTAATTATCAAAAGATTTCATAACTCGAACGCCAAGATTTGGTCGTTCATTGATCAGCTCGATGTTCAGGCGCGCCGGAAGCAGTTTGGGATTGGGGGGGGGGGGGGGGGGGGCAAACATTCCAGGGGGCTCACCTTCCAGGGGCAGTGACGTAACGAGCAAAAACGTTTGGAAGGGGGGGGCAGAAGAAATATCTGCATCACCATCACTCTTACACGTTAGATGCAGGGCAGGCTCCGCGGAACGTTTTTCAAAGTGGATTATTAACAATCAGGTAAAGCATAAAATGGCGTGGGGTCCAGGGGCTGAGCCCCCAGAAGTTTAGGGGTTTTAGGCATTAAAATTATGGTCAGATAAGCATATTTAGATACCTTATTTGTGACACTGGCAGGCCACTAATTGGCAGAGAGTCCAGGGAGCAGAGACCCCGGAAGCTCGGGGGTTTTAGGTATTTAATAACGGTCAGATGAGCATACAGGGGACCGCCTCAGGGCCCTTGGTGGGGTCTGGGGGCGGAGCCCCCGTAAGCTCTGGGGTTTTATAAATTTATTTACGATCCGATGAGCATCCAGGGCCCCGCCTTAGGGCCCTTGGTGGGGTCCAGGGGGCAGAGGACCCGGAAGCTCGGTGGTTTTAGGTATTTAATAACGGTCAGATGAGCATACAGGGGACCGCCTTAGGGCCCTTGGTGGGTCCGGGGGCAGAGCCCCCGTAAGCTCTGGGGTTTTAGGCATTTAATTACGGTCAGATGAGCATCCAGGGCCCCGCCTTAGGGCTCTTGGTGGGATTCCAGGGGGCAGAGCCCCCGGAAGCTCGGGGTTTTAGGTATTTAATTACGGTCAGATGAGCATACAAGGGACCGCCCTAGGGCCCTTGGTGGGGTCTGGGGGGCAGAGCTCCCGGAAGCTCAGGGGTTTTAGGTATTTAATAACGGTCAGATGAGCATACAGGGGACCGCCTAAGGGCCCTTGGTGGGGTCTGGGGGCGGAGCCCCCGTAAGCTTTAGGGTCTTAGACATTTAATTACGGTCAGATGAGCATATTTTGAAACCTCATTTGTGACATTAGCAGGTCACTTAATTTGTTCTCTCTCTCTTTCTTTCTTTTTCTCTGTAACAAACTTTTTCAACAATTGAGGGTGGCACGAGTCCCCGAGCCCGGCCGTTCTGCAGACCCTAACATAAATGCTTCTAAATAAGCATATTTTTCGCCCGACTGTAAATTTGGGAATTTCTAATTTTCCAACAAACGCATAAAAAGGTATGACTTACAAAAAAAATGAGAAAATATACCGGAAAATCATGTCATTTCAGCAACATTTGTAAATCACTGGTATCGAATAAAAAAAATACCCACCCCCCCCCCCTCCCCCCATCAGTACGCCAGCGTTCAGGGGCTCATAAGCTTCTCACCCCTAAAAAAAAAAAAACAGACACGCTTTCCCATTCTCTCGCAATATGTCCACGATATGCGCGTATCGCTATTATAAAAACCTCCATTGATAAATATAGGTAGCATGCGCAATGTTTAGGAAATTTAATTTCTGTTAACTTTCCTTTTCTTTAAATGGAATTTCATACGTCACTTAATTCAGGTTTTTATTATTGTTATGTTCTTTTGGGTTAAAAATACAAACCATCTTTACTCCTTTACTGCTTTTTTTTTTTTTGAGGGGGGGGGGCGTTTTGGGGGGCAAAAATGCGTTTTGCCCCCCCCCCCCCACTTTTTTGATTAGGGGGCAGCTGCCCCCCCCCCCCTGCCCCCCCCCCCCCCCACTTCCGGCGCCTATGTCGATGTTAATTTCTCGGTGTGACTGGGATATTGTGGACATTATCTCATGTTTAATTTGTCGACCCACGCTTTATGCCATGTTCTTTGGGCGCAAGGTCGAATGGAATTTAGATTCAATCAATCATGGACTAGGGAATGAAACAATGGATGGCAGTTGCCATCGCAGTAGCTGAATTATGAATATCCAATAACGCTATAATGTATTTTCTTTTACAATTTTCACTTCCAAATCGCACTTTTAGAAAGTACCAGCCAAATATGCCGGTGCAACGGATCCGAATTTAAATAAAAAAACGACCCAACCGACAGTTTTTATTTGATGGAAAATAAATATTGGCGCCGTTTGTGTCATTGGGCATTGAGGAGTACAACGCGTGGTTAAGCTACTGGAGGAATGGGGTTATTAAATTGCCCCCATCTAATGGGAAAAGGAGAGAAAGAGAGAGAGAGAGAGAGAGAGAGAGAGAGAGTGGAAAAGGGGAAGGGAGAATGGGGGAGGAGCGACGTAACAAGGGGACAATACGACTCCCTCCCTCATCCTCCCCTAACTCGATCAATTAAAAGACGGATTATAAGTCAACATGCTTGCAGCAATAAGCTGAATTGCACATCTATTGTATTCAAAAGCTAAAATATTACATCAAAAATTCAAATTACGTAGAAATATACATTCGTACAAATGTAGAAAGTGTCCAATGGTCTTGTTTTGTAGCATCGTATGCATCTAATATTAGGGGAGGGGGTTCCCGCGTTACCCAGTCTGCCAGTTGCTGGACCGAAGATACGCCACTAATGGAAATCCCATATTTTTAGCTTTTTGAGCGATTGAAATTTAAAGGAAATCCCTTCATCTCCATAACCATTATGGTCAGAAGTGATCAATCAGAATTCGCCTTCCATTTTAATTATCGTTTTCAATCTATCATAATAATTTTCTATCTGAGTAGCAAGCAGATTTACATCTTTTTAAAAGCAAATATACATGGATGCATCAAATATGCATTGGCACGAGCAGGGAGTCCATGTGCAAATTTTGATTACAAGTCATTTTGTTTGGTGAGGGACTGTCGACCATGTCTGCATAATACACAACGCCATATTAACAGCGAGGCGCGTACGCAGGGGGGGGGGGGGGGGGGGGGGGGGTTTAAACCCCCTTGAGTTTTGTTTAATGCGTATGTTTTTCTAGAAACCCCCCCTCTTGATTTAAAAAAAATCCTAATGGATGACTTAAAAAATATGACCTTACCCCCCCCCACCCCCCCCCCTCCCCCCAACGAAACGGAATGTCGATCGGTCAAATGTTACAAATTTCGGGACCAAACAATAAAAATATATGTCGTCTTACCCCCCCCCCCCCCCCCCCCACCCCCCCGCTTATTCAGCGGCTGGGTGTGAGTCGTTGCGAAATTGTTGGGATCAAAAACAAACAAAAAATGTCCTCTTACCCCCCCCCCCCCCCCCCCCCCCCGGTTATTCAGCGGCTGGCATTTCAAAATGTTAACCCCCCCCCCCCCTTGAAAAAATCCTGCGTACGCCACTGTTAACAGCACATTTTAATTGAACTCCTATCCACATCCTGTCCCTTATATGACAAATTTGGTCAGGAATATGTAGAATTATGGAATGGACACACAAAGGACAAAATCTCATTTACGCGCTCGTTTTGCTTTGTGACTTTCCACTTATTACGCGACTCTCGCGGGGATATTCGTATGATTTTTTAGGAATAGAAATAATCAGGTTCCCTTCATAAAAGTCACACCTTCACCGCATTTCTATTGATCGAACACGTATCACGTTTCACCTACTCAATACTAAGGTCTATATTTTGATGCGTAGACATATTTCGATAATTGGCGGGTGCGAAATATTCTAACATCAGTTTTTAATCTAAATTTAAATATCATAGTTTGGAGTGAAGCAATTTTGAACGCAACGACTTACAGCACACGTAGGTTTGACGGGAGAGATCTTTGAAAACTAGAAGCATTCTGGATTCCTGAATCCCGATTTCGAAAGACGATAACCACGACATTTTCAGTCATGTCTAGTACCGGCAATGAAACAACGGATTCACCTTGGAATAGTTCTATTTCGGACACTTCCTTTTTGTTTCAATTCACTTGGGAGAACTGCCTCTTCATCGCCCTTGCATCCTTGATGTCGCTTACCACGGTTCTCGCAAATGTGATCCTCATCTTTCTCGTGTGCGTCGACGTAAAATTGCGCCGTAATAGCAACTACTATATCATCAGCCTTGCATGCGCCGACCTTGTTGTCGGGATTTTTGTAATTCCAATGTTCAGTCTCTACACCATCTTGGGAAGATGGCCTCTAGGGTCGATTGTCTGTGATTTCTGGATCATAGTTGACTTCACGTGCGCGTCAGCATCTGTCTTCAGCATCTGCATGATCTCGTTAAGCCGTTACTGGGCGATCACCGAGCCGGTGAAGTATCTACAGAGACAACGGAAGCAGAGGGCGCTGTCGTTTGTAGGCGCCATCTGGGTATTGTCGGTTCTGTGCTGGATACCTGCAGTGTTAGCACACAGATTTATCTTGGGTAGCTTCGCGAGTGGCTCGGCCTGTCTGTACCTGCCAGGTTTTATCTACGTTCTGCTTTCAAATACCATCATTTTCTTCATCCCATTGGGATCTATGGTATACCTTTACTTCAAGATGCTTTATGCTTTGAGGCAGAATCTGCTGAATTTGCAGCGGGCACAGGCTACAGAGATGGAACCTCCACATCCTGGCCTTACTAGGAAATCATTTGGCTGTTTCAGAAAAACAACCCTTCCTAAACCCACCCTTGCAGATAAGCCACATTTGACGATCTCAACTATCTCATTAAAAGTTAATTCTACATCTACTCTAGATAACACCAAGATGGTTAACCCCCATGACACTAAAGACGGGAAAACGGGTCACCAAGTTACCACTACAAACGTACATGGGTCATTGTCGTCTCAAAGGTTCCAAGAGACGAATCTCGCAGATTCCAACAGCAAATCTATCACCAACTCTAGCGGAGGCCCGAGAGCTAAACGGGTAGACCTTCGCAATCTTGAGAAGCATCGCCTGCATCAGCGGAGAGCTCGAACCATTGGTATCATCGTAGCGTTCTATATCGTCTGCTGGATTTTCTTCGTAATCCTCTTTCCACTCAACTCCTACTGTAACTGTATTCCGCTTAGACTGTATGATATGTCCTATTGGCTGGCCTACATGAACTCCACGCTAAATCCTTTCTTGTACGGATTTAACAAAGACTTCAGAAAAGCTTTCAGAAGATTGATATGCTCCTCAAGGTAAATTAAGAGAACTTCAACGGAGCCGTTGCTTTACTGGTATGCCATCGGGACGATGTTCTTGATTTCCTGTACTGAACTTTTTTAGAAGAACACGGGCATAGTTTCTTCAAGTGGCTCTTGCCAGAAAGTCACATTTATAAGCGGGAGAATTAAGCAAGCGTTTAAAAATGACCTTTGACTCGATTAATGGTAAAACTGTTACTCGTGCATTACTTACCCTTTTGTGAAGTTCGCATTTAATTCTGCCAGAGACGAGCATTACACCTATTAATCGAGATAAGGTATAAAGAGACACTTTCTCTCCATGAATATGAGGTGTCGGCTGCGTATATGAAAATATTGGTCATTTGAACATTTTTGTTTTCTTTTGTTCGTGGTTGCAGCCCTCCTTAGCGCCCCTTCCCGCCTCCCCGTTCATGCAAGCCTACCAATAATAACAAATCTTATCTACATGATTAACCGCCCTGAATGTCGGTGATGCAACCGTTTCAGGTATGGCAAGAAAGTACTACTGTCTAATAGACAACAACCTTTAAAGGCCCACTGCACTACTTGTAGCTACTTGCGCCCCTCTATATAACAAACAATGCCTAATCGGTGACCATTGGTCCCCCATGATCCTCTTTTTCTTATGTTAACTGAGAGCTGAGTTGATGAGATAACCACCTGTCCAGTGACCTTGTAGGGCGGTATAATCCCTCCTGTAAACTACGGCAGATAAGCTTTAAATAATGAAAAATGTCCAGCCAACAGCAGCAAAAAAAGTACACTGTTGGTCATAATGGTGGAATAATTATTTTTACCCCAATTTATGGAATGATTTTGACATTGATTTATTCCTTATAGATCTAGATAATAGTATACATTCTCAGATGTTATTGAATTATATTTTGCGAGTGTTTGTTTTGCGTGACTGCTAAAGCATGTGTGTGCTACTATGCTAATCAACTAGGGGACATACGTCCTTAAGTCATAACTGATAATAATGATGATTAATGCCTCACAAAAGGGCATCCATATTGCTGATCGACACGGTTTTGATCCTGGGGCCTCACAGTTACGAGGCCATTGCTTAGCCACGGAATCATGTCTGTACGCAGCGGGGACTAGGGTACGTCGCCGCCCCCACAAATACAGAAAAACAAAGAAAAAGCAATCAATTATCAATAATTCATTGCATTTTCCCCCGGTCCTCAACAGGAAAAAATTCCTCTGTAGAGCCATGCATTATGGTTCAAGGCATGGCCACACAGAGGATTGATTGCATTTTCTTTGTTTTTCTGTATTTGTGGGGGCGGCGACGTACCCTAGTCCCCGCTGCGTACAGACATGATTCCGTGGCTAAGCAAGATACTCTACGCCCTGTTCAATATTACCTGCATGAAGGCCGTGTATTATACCTCACCTACTTGTAGCTGTCATCATTAAAAGATCGATGGCAGGTCGGGAGAGGGGAGAGAGAGGAGAGAGGGTCAACTTTGCCCCTCCCCCCTCACCTAGTACATTTTGTATCACTAACACTAACACTAACTTGTGCCCCCGAAAGAAACAACCATCGGTCCATCAGTGCGTCCAATGGCCTTTTCGGGTCATAACATTTAAAGATTAACACTCAAGAAATGTAAACATTCAAACATCATCAGAAGATTTTCAACAATAATACAACCGACACAAGAATCTGAAAATATTTCATAACTCCTCGAACGCCAAGATTTGGTCGTTCATTGGTCAGCTCGATGTTAATTTCTCGGTGTGACTGGGATATTGTGGAAATTACATCACGTTTAATTTGTCGACCCACGCTTAATGCGTTGTTTTGGGGGCGCGAGGTCGCATAGAATTTAGATTCAACGGATCAGGGATTCGGGAATGAAGCAATTAATGGGAGTTTCCATCGCAGTAGCTGAATTATTAATGTTCCATAACGCTTTGTTGCATTTTCCATTAAAATGTTCACTTTTAAATCGCACGTTTAGAAAGTACCAGCCATGTATGCCGGTGCGACGGATATGAATTTATATATATTAAAACCACCCAACCGCCTAGTCAGTTGTATTTGATGGAAAATAGTTTTTGGCGCCGGTTGTGTCATTGGGCATTGAGGAGTACAACGCGTGGTCAAGCTACTGGAGGAATGGGGTTATTAAATTGCCCCCATCAAATGGGAAAAGGAGAGAAAGAGAGAGAGAGAGAGAGAGAGAATGGAAAAGGGGAAGGGAGAATGGGGAAGGAGCAACGTAAAAAGGAGACGATACGACTCCCTCCCACATTCTCCTCTAACTCGATTCAATTATAACACGGATTATAAGTCAACAGGTTTGCAGCAATGAACTGAATTGCACTTGTATTGTATTCAAAAGCTAAATTATTACATCAAAATTCAAATTACGTAGAAATATGAATTCGTAAAAATGTAGAAAGTGTTCTATGGCCTTGTTATGTAGCAGCTTATGTATCTAATATTTGGGGAGGGGATTCCCAAGCTACTCAGTCTGCCAGTTGCTGGACCGAAGATACGCCACTGATGGAAATCCCATATTTAAGCTTTTTGAGGGATTGAAATTTAAAGGAAATCCCTTCATCTTCATAACCATTATGGTCAGAAGTGATCAATCAGAATTCGCCTTCCATTTTAATTATCATTTTCAATCTATCATAATAATTTTCATTCTGAGTAGCAAGCAGATTTACATCTTTTTAAAAGCAAATATACATGAATGCATCAAAATAATATGCTTTGGCAAGAGCAGGTAGTCCATGTGCAAATTTTATTTACAAGTCATTTTGTTTGGTGAGGGTCTGTCGACTACGTCAGCATAATAGGGACTTTTAAATTCGCACGAAGACAATGGGGATTGCTACGATCGACGTCCTTTTAATGCACTGCCTTGAATGGACGTTACACGTATCAGTCCACGCAAATCTAAAAGTCTCTATACACAACGCCAAAGTAACGGCACATTTTAATTGATCTCCTATCCACATCATGGCCCTTATATGAAAAATCTGGTCAGGAATATGTAGAATTATGGATTGGACACACATTTTGACAAAATCTCATTTACGCGCTCGTTTTACTTTGTGACTTTCTACTTATTACATCGTCTCTCGCGGGGATATTCGTATGATTGTTCAGGATGAGAAATAATCAGGTTTCCTTCATAAAAGTCACACCTTCACTGCATCTCTATTGATCGTACACGCATTACCTTTTACCTACTCAGTACTAATTAAAGGTCTATATTTCGATGCGTAGACATTTGATAATTGATGGGTGTGAAATGTTTTAACAGCAATTTTTAATCCGACTTTAAATATCATAGTTCGGAGTGGAGCAAATTTGAACGCGACGACTTAAAGGACACGTAGGTTTGACGGAAGAGATCTTTGAAAACTCGAAGCATTCTGGATTCGTGAATCCTAATTTCGAAAGACGATAACCAGGATATGTTCAGTCATGTCTAGTAGCGGCAATGAAACAATGGATTCACCTTGGAATAGTTCTATGTCGGACACTTCGTTTTTGTTTCAATTCACTTGGGAGAACTGCCTCTTCATCGCCCTTGCGTCCTTGATGTCGCTTACCACGGTTCTCGCAAATGTGATCCTCATCTTTCTAATGTGCGTCGACGTAAAATTACGCCGTAATAGCAACTACTATATCATTAGCCTTGCCTGCGCTGACCTCCTTGTCGGGATATTCGTAATCCCAATGTTTAGTGTCTACACCATTCTAGGAAGATGGCCACTTGGCCCCTTTGTCTGTGAACTCTGGATCATAGTTGACTTCACGTGCGTGTCAGCATCTGTCTTCAGCATCTGCATGATCTCGTTAAGCCGTTACTGGGCGATCACCCAGCCGGTGAAGTATCTACAGAGACAACGGAAGCAGAGGGCGCTGTTGTTTGTGTTACGATATACGATATCCGATATATCCGGTATCCGTCGTAGTTCAATAAAGATGTTCACCATCATCACAAACCTGACTGCCGACTCGTCTATTATCATGAGTATCTAATAAATCTAAGACCCTCGAACTCATCATGGTGGCAGCTGCTGGGATCTTCGAAATCAGTTTCGATTTTTGAAGACACATTTATATCCAGTTCACGACAGTTGGGAAGTATCATTTAGAAGACAATTTTTTGGAAAAGTCCGTCGTTCTAACTTCTACTAACACACGTATCAAACGCATAGCGTGTATACCGCACAGCACAGTATATCGAGACACTGTGACGATGCTGCATTTTCCCGATTACTCGTACGTGAATGGTGATGTGTGTATGAGCATATAAAGGTTCATAAAGCCTGCTCAGAATAGCCTAATCAAGTTATAACTGTGCTCAATCACTGACACAGGGGTCTGCATAATAACTAAACTAGTAAAGTTTAAATCTAAAATTAAACTAAATTAGAGGTGTGAACATTTAAACCTGTTTTCAGATAATATTAACAATAATATCTGGTGTGTGAGGAATTGTCACTGTCAGACATTGAGTGAGAGTGACCAACATTTTCATTGCATGAGACACTTAATGACATCCACACAGGTGCGAGAGTGTACACAGGTATACGTGTACGAACCTTATCAACACCAGCCGGTTAGGACCTGTTCACACTAAGATTAACAACACAAAGATTTACACTCATTCACATAATCTGTCGTAACCAATACGCACACGCAAACATATACAATGAGTACTACCCAGGTCGGAATTCCAGTTGAAACCAGTAGGCAACTGGTACCAGTTAAAACCAGTAAGTCAACTGGTACCAGTTGAAACCAGTAGATTCAACTGGTTTTTAATATGGAAATTGAAACAACGCTAACTGAGACCAGTTGATTTACCAGTTCAATTACCAGTTCAATTACCAGTTGATTTACCAGTTGATTTACCAGTTCAATTACCAGTTGATTTACCAGTTGAATTTCCAGTTGAAACCAGTAGGCAACTGGTACCAGTTAAAACCAGTAAGTCAACTGGTACCAGTTGAAACCAGTAGATTCAACTGGTTTTTAATATGGAAATTGAAACAACGCTAACTGAGACCAGTTGATTTACCAGTTGAATTTCCAGTTGAATTACCAGTTGATTTTTCAGATGATTATATCCAGTAATCAATCAACTGATAATCAATAATCATTATTAGCATCTGGCCACCAAATTTACCACATATACTAACTCTTGCAATTACCCCATCACAAAGATCATTTGAAGTAGATTGCAGATGTGATTTGGCATATATTGTTTGTGCATACGTATATATAAATTTATACACTTTATTTCTGGTTAGTAATTACATATATCAATATATCTAATTATTACGTCTTAAATTAGATGAAAAACATGATCAGACATGTGTAATATATTTGTCAATAATTAACTAAGAAAATGTAAATCACAAAATTTATGTGCATTGTCACATTTGCTTGAAAGATCATGATAATTATATTTTCTGTGAAAACATGCAAATCATGAATATTCATGAGATACATTGAACTGGTTTTTCAACTGGTAAATCAACTGGTATTCGTACTGGTTTTCAACTGGTAAATCAACTGGTAATTATCTACTGGTTTTCAACTGGTAAATCAACTGGTAATCTTACTGGTCTTCAACTGGTAAATCAACTGGTAATCATCTACTGGTTTTCAACTGGTAAATCAACTGGTACTCATCTACTGGTTTTCAACTGGTAATTATCTACTGGTTTTCAACTGGAATCAACTGGTAATCATCTACTGGTTTTCAACTGGTAAATCAACTGGTGATCATCTACTGGTTTTCAACTGGTAAATCAACTGGTAATCATACTGGTTTTCAACTGGTAAATCAACTGGTAATCATCTACTGGTTTCAACTGGTAAATCAACTGGTAATATCAACTGGTAATATCAACTGGTCTCAGATGTCAACTGGTATTTCTACTGGTTTCCAAATTGTATCAACTGGTATCAACTGGTACCAGTTGAGACCAGTTGAGACCAGTTGAGACCAGTTCAAACCAGTAGATACCAGTTGGAAATCCTTACTGGTTTCAACTGGTATCAACTGGAATTTCGACCTGGGTAAGTATCCAGAGATGAAATGGGAGGTACCAGACCTACCCGAAGAATTCAAGCTATTCAAGCAGAGAATGGAGCTTGTGTTGGCAGATCAAGAAATAACTGAAAACAAAAAAAAGGCTATAAAAATAAAAATCGCTGTAGGCAACGAAGGTTTGCGCAGACTCAATGCGTCTGGGCTATCAGAGGCCAGTGGCGGATCCAGGGGGGGGGGGGGCACAGGGGGCACGTGCCCCCCCCGACCAAAAAAAATATGTTAAAATCAGCCCTAAATTCGCCCAAAATATACTGAAAAACAGGGGCGTGCCCCCCCGGCCCAATTTTTTTTTTTTTTTTTTTTTATAAAAAAAAAAAAAAAAAAAAAAAAAATTGCCAATGGCTGACCTAAAAAGGTGACCTTACACCCCCCCCCCCCCCCCCCAACGAAGCACAATGTCAAATCAAAAAAAATTCGTGACCAAAATAAAAAAAAGTGTCCTCCTACCCCCCCCCCCCCCCCCCCCCCCCCCCCCCCCCCCCCCCCCCCCGCTTATTCAGCGGCTGGCTGAGTCGTTGCGATTTTTTCGGGACTAAAAAAAATATATATGTTCTCTTTCCTACACGGTGCCCCCCCGTGTGCCCCCCCGGCAAGAAATTCCTGGATCCGCGCCTGGAGGCCGACCAAGAAAACCCACAAGAACTGTGGAAATTATTTGAGAAACAAATAAAGGTAAACATTAATTTTCGGGTTCATCGTCTCGAGCTGATGCGATATCGGCAGAGACAAGATGAGAGCATTGACGCATTCGTTACTCGATGTAGAGACAAAGCTAACACATGCGATTTCGAGGAATCCGAACTTGCCGAGCGGATAATGGAGGTAGTCATCACCTCAACACCAAGTCTAGAATTCCAGAAATTCCTATTGGACCAGCCTAAAGGATATCAAATCGAAGCAATTCTAGTAGAGGGTCGAAAATACGAGGCAGTTGCGGCGAGCAGAAAATGCCTAGAAACGCTTGATCCAACGAAAGAAAGCATAGATTCGTTCAAGCGGAACCAGGGACGAAAGACGTGTGGAAACTGCGGACGTATCCACAAACCTCGTCAGTGCCCTGCGTACCAAGATGTGTGTCGTGCCTGTGACACAAAGGGCCATTGGGCCAAGTTCTGTAGAAAGGCTAAGAACGATCGTAGTCGAAAACCAGATCGTAGATCAGATGACCATAAATCTGATGACCGTCAACCGAAACACGGTAACCAATCACGATCAAAATCAAAGGGTCGAAAGTATAAACCGATAAGTGAAATGGACACTGAACATGATACTAGCACAGATCATGAACATCAACAATCAGCAGGTCCATCAAACTTCGAACATTTTGACACCATACACACGATCGGACCGCACACAGTGATCAACTCAAAGGGTACAGTAGCTTTTGCAAACATTGACATCATATGCCCACAGAAATCAGGTCAGCATTACCTATATCTGAAGATAGACTCTGGGGCAAGCGCTAATACTATCACAGTACGCACAGCCAAACAAATATATGGTGACAAGTGGAGGCAAGTAGTGAAACGTACACCAGTAAAGCTAGTAGCATATGGCGAAATATCAATACCATGCGTTGGTACACTAGACATAAAGTGTAGATACAAGAGTCCAGAATGGTATACACATAGATTCTACGTAGCAGACGTGAATGGACCAGCTATCTTAGGGTTGTTAGGTTGCACAGATCTCGGGATTATCACAATCCACACAATGCACAAGGACACACCTACACATACACCTATCACAAGTGTTAGTGACCTCAAACAAACATACCCAGGTCAGTTTGATGCCATAGGAAGCTTTAGCGGGAAAGCAATGCTGCATCTGAAAGATGATGCAGAGCCAACCATAGATGCACCTAGAAAGTGCAGTGTCCATCTGAAGGACAAGATCAAAGCCGAACTAGATAACATGGAGAAGCAAGGAGTCATCAGAAAGATAGAACACCACACAGATTGGTGTAGCTCGATGACCACCGTTGTGAAGAAAGATGGATCCATACGGATATGTCTTGACCCCAGAAGGTTGAACGATGCCTTGAAAAGGTGTCCACACAAAATTCCAACCTTGGAAGAAATCCAACCGATCTTCGCAGGAGCTCAATTCTTCTCCAAGCTAGACGCAAAGGCTGGATACTGGTCAGTACACCTAGCAGAGGAATGCCAAGACCTGACCACCTTCAGAACACCATTTGGAAGATACTGTTTCCAACGATTACCCTTCGGCTTATGCACAAGCCAAGACATCTTCCAGCAACACATGGATAGGATCGTCCAGAATGTGCCTGGCTGCGTATGTATCGCAGACGACATTGCCATTGTCGGGAAAACAGAGGAGGAACACGACAAGAATCTCCACTTACTCATGGAGACAGCGAAACAGGAAGGACTCGTGTTCAACAGCTCCAAGTGTACTATCAAGAAGGAAGCTATCAGCTACTTTGGATCCATGTACACAAGATCTGGAATCTTCCCAGATCCAAGCAAGGTTGAAGCTATCAATACAATGCCTTCACCCAAGGACAAGGAAGATGTTCAGAGATGCCTAGGATTATTCACATACCTAGCACCATACATACCGAATCTATCAGAGAAGTCAGCACCACTTCGTGAACTCCTTCACAAGGAAATTCCATTCGTCTGGGACGAGGATCACGAACATGCCTTAAACAGCCTGCAGTTCTTTGACCCAAAGAAAGAGACAACCGTTGAGGTAGATGCGTCGATGAAAGGGCTGGGAGCATGCCTGCTCCAAGATGGCAAACCTGTAGCTTTTGCATCCAAAAGTCTCTCCAATGCACAGTCCAACTACTCGAACATAGAGAGGGAAACCTTAGCCCTAGTGTTTGGTATCACCCGATTCCATACATACCTATTCGGGAAGGAATTCACTGTGATAACAGATCACAGGCCTTTGGAGGCAATTTGGAAGAAACCTCTAAGAAGCGCACCACCTCGTCTACAGAGACTATTAATCAAGGTACAAGGATACAGATGCCAAGTCAAGTACCGACCTGGGAAAGAAATGATTCTTTCAGATACCTTGAGCCGTCTTTCTAACCCCAAGGAAGAACGCGATGTTCCACTAGACATCAGAGTGGAATCCATCTGCTCCGAAGTAGAAGACACTCATCAAATCGACCTGATCTTCTTCGGACAACACAAGAGAACAGAACTCCAGAGGGAAACATTCAATGACCCTGTTCTTAGGTCATTGTGGCAGACAGTCACTCAGGGTTGGCCTGAAACTCTTCAGGAGCTGCCGACATCCCTCAGGAAATTCTGGTCTTACAGAGATGAGATTGGAGTATCTCAAGGAGTACTCTTCAAAGGAAGTCGAGTCATCATACCGAAGACACTTCGAGAAGATATCCTCAGACAACTTCATCTTGGACACATGGGAATCGAGAGCACGAGACGACTAGCTCGTGAGACAGTGTTCTGGCCACACATCAACAAGGACATTGAACAGCTCGTAAAGCAATGTGCTGCATGCCAGGAACACCAGGCAAGGCAACAGAAAGAGCCGTTGCTTCCCCATGATGTACCTTCAGCACCTTGGACTAGACTAGGAACAGATTTGTTCATGCTAAACAGACAAGACTATTTACTCGTCACTGACTATTACTCCAAGTATCCGATAGTCTACAAGCTGACTGACACATCAAGTGCTGCAGTAGCCAACGTGATGAGTGGAATCTTCAGTCTATTTGGTCCACCAGAGGAGATCGTATCCGACAACGGTCCACAATTTGTCGGGAAGCACTTCAAGGACATGTGCCGGAAGTGGTCGATCACCCATACAACCTCTTCACCTCACTATCCAAGATCCAACGGACTAGCTGAGAGAATGGTTCGTACCGTCAAGAATCTGTTGAAAAAGTGTTCGCAGACTGGCCAAGACAGTCAACTGGCTATGTCACACCTAAGAGCAACACCTGTTGACAGTAACATGAGATCACCTGCAGAGATGTTGTTTGGAAGACCCATCAGAACAACACTGCCAAGTCATCATCTTTCAAGAGAATCTACCACCACTGATCATCTCTTGAATCGACAGAGTAAGATGAAAGAAACGCACGATCGACATGCGGGTCCAGATCTTCCACCACTCCACGTAGGACAACCAGTCAGAGTCCTACATCCCAAAGATCATACTTGGATACCAGCCAAAGTATCCAAGGTCTGCGACGAGCCTAGGTCGTATGAAGTATCAACACCTAACGGAGGAATCCTGAGACGAAACCGATCTCACCTGAAGGAGATTCCATCGTCAACCAACCCTACTCCAAAGCGTGTTAGGTTCGACGAAGACTACACTTCATCTACTCAAGCAGAAACACCAGAAACTCAGAACATTCGATCTCAAGAACCAACATCAAACTCGCAAACCACAACTAGATATGGACGCAACATCCGTACACCAGCGAGATACATGTTTGAAGATTGAAACTGAACTCTTAAATTTCTTCAAAGAAGAGAGAAGATAAAGAAGAACACAGAAGACGCTTAGTTTAATGTAGTCTAAGAAGTTTATTGTTCATATGTATGTATAATCATTGTACAGTATTTTTGGTATGACAAGCATAATGTTTATAAGTCTAAACAGATGCTAGCCCAAATATGTTTCGTTTGGAAATTCATTTCATAAAGGAATCAAGATATATCAAAACTATGTTCAATCTTGCAGAACAACTGTGAAGTTGAAAGTAGAACAATATAATTATATAGACAGTTAAATACTCATTCGTTAATACAATACAAAAGAAACGTATTGAAAACAAATCAAGATTTTATGTTATATAACCTGATTGGAAAAAGTTCATTAGGAAGCAAATAACCAAAACTTGCATACTACCAAAAGTATTGTTATCAAAGCAATTTGTTATTAATCATCTATCAGTGATGTTCACTGACTTCCCGATCTTTCCAGAGGAAGGGGGATGTTACGATATACGATATCCGATATATCCGGTATCCGTCGTAGTTCAATAAAGATGTTCACCATCATCACAAACCTGACTGCCGACTCGTCTATTATCATGAGTATCTAATAAATCTAAGACCCTCGAACTCATCAGTTTGTAGGCGTCATCTGGGTATTGGCGTTTCTGTGCTGGATTCCTGCAGTGTTAGCACACATATTTATCCTGGGTAGCTTCGCGATTGACTCGGCCTGTCTGTACCTGCCAGGTTTCATCTACGTTCTGCTTTCAAATACCATCATTTACTTCATCCCAATGGGATCTATGGTATACCTTTACGTCAAGATGCTTTATGCTTTGAAGCAGAATCTGCTGAATTTGCAGCAGGCACAGGCTACAGAGATGGAACCTCCACATCCTGGCCTTAATAGGAAATCATTTGGCTGTTTCAGAAAAACAACCCTTCCTAAACCCACCCTTGCAGATAAGCCACATTTGACGATCTCAACTATCTCATTAAAAGTTAATTCTACATCTACTCTAGATAACACCAAGATGGTTAACCCCCATGACACTAAAGACGGGAAAACGGGTCACCAAGTTACCACTACAAACGTACATGGGTCATTGTCGTCTCACAGGTTCCAAGAGACGAATCTCGCAGATTCCAACAGCAAATCTATCACCAACTCTAGCGGAGGCCCGAGAGCTAAACGGGTAGACCTTCGCAATCTTGAGAAGCATCGCCTGCATCAGCGGAGAGCTCGAACCATTGGTATCATCGTAGCGTTCTATATCGTCTGCTGGATTTTCTTCGTAATCCTCTTTCCACTCAACTCCTACTGTAACTGTATTCCGCTTAGACTGTATGATATGTCCTATTGGCTGGCCTACATGAACTCCACGCTAAATCCTTTCTTGTACGGATTTAATAAAGACTTCAGAAAAGCTTTCAGAAGATTGATATGCTCCTCAAGGTAAATTAAGAGAACTTCAACGGAGCCGTTGCTTTACTGGTATGCCATCGGGACGATGTTCTTGATTTCCTGTACTGAACTTTTTTAGAAGAACACGGGCATAGTTTCTTCAAGTGGCTCTTGCCAGAAAGTCACATTTATAAGCGGGAGAATTAAGCAAGCGTTTAAAAATGACCTTTGACTCGATTAATGGTAAAACTGTTTCTCGTGCATTACTTACCCTTTTGTGAAGTTCGCATTTAATTCTGCCAGAGACGAGCATTACACCTATTAATCGAGATAAGGTATAAAGAGACACTTTCTCTCCATGAATATGAGGTGTCGGCTGCGTATATGAAAATATTGGTCATTTGAACATTTTTGTTTTCTTTTGTTCGTGGTTGCAGCCCTCCATAGCGCCCCTTCCCGCCTCCCCGTTCATGCAAGCCTACCAATAATAACAAATCTTATCTACATGATTAACCGCCCTGAATGTCGGTGATGCAACCGTGTCAGGTATGGCAAGAAAGTACTACTGTCTAATAGACAACAACCTTTAAATAATGAAAAATGTCCAGCCAACAGCAGCAAAAAAAGTACACTGTTGGTCATAATGGTGGAATAATTAGTTTTACCCCAATTTATGGAATGATTTTGACAATGATTTATTCCTTATAGATCTAGATAATAGTATACATTCTCAGATGTTATTGAATTATAATTTGCGAGTGTTTGTTTTGCGTGACTGCTAAAGCATGTGTGTGCTACTATGCTAATCAACTAGGGGACCTACGTCCTTAAGTCATAACTGATAATAATGATGATTAATGCCTCACAAAAGGGCATCAATATTGCTGATCGACACGGTTTTGATCCTGGGGCCTCACAGTTACGAGGCCATTGCTTAGCCACGGAATCATGTCTGTACGCAGCGGGGACTAGGGTACGTCGCCGCCACCACAAATACAGAAAAACAAAGAAAAAGCAATCAATTATCAATAATTCATTGCATTTTCCCCCGGTCCTCAACAGGAAAAATTCCTCTGTAGAGCCATGCATTATGGTTCAAGGCATGGCCACACAGAGGATTGATTGCATTTTCTTTGTTTTTCTGTATTTGTGGGGGCGGCGACGTACCCTAGTCCCCGCTGCGTACAGACATGATTCCGTGGCTAAGCAAGATACTCTACGCCCTGTTCAATATTACCTGCATGAAGGCCGTGTATTATACCTCACCTACTTGTAGCTGTCATCATTAAAAAATCGATGGCAGGTCGGGAGAGGGGAGAGAGAGGAGAGAGGGTCAACTTTGCCCCTCCCCCCTCACCTAGTACATTTTGTATCACTAACACTAACACTAACTTGTGCCCCCGAAAGAAACAACCATCGGTCCATCAGTGCGTCCAATGGCCTTTTCGGGTCATAACATTTAAAGGTTAACACTCAAGAAATGTAAACATTCAAACATCATCAGAAGATTTTCAACAATAATACAACCGACACAAGAATCTGAAAATATTTCATAACTCCTCGAACGCCAAGATTTGGTCGTTCATTGGTCAGCTCGATGTTAATTTCTCGGTGTGACTGGGATATTGTGGAATTACATCACGTTTAATTTGTCGACCCACGCTTAATGCGTTGTTTTGGGGGGCGCGAGGTCGCATAGAATTTAGATTCAACGGATCAGGGATTCGGGAATGAAGCAAATAATGGGAGTTTCCATCGCAGTAGCTGAATTATTAATGTTCCATAACGCTTTGTTGCATTTTCCATTAAAATGTTCACTTTTAAATCGCACGTTTAGAAAGTACCAGCCATGTATGCCGGTGCGACGGATATGAATTTATATATATTAAAACCACCCAACCGCCTAGTCAGTTGTATTTGATGGAAAATAGTTTTTGGCGCCGGTTGTGTCATTGGGCATTGAGGAGTACAACGCGTGGTTAAGCTACTGGAGGAATGGGGTTATTAAATTGCCCCCATCTAATGGGAAAAGGAGAGAAAGAGAGAGAGAGAGAGAGAGAGATAGAGAGAGAGAGAGAATGGAAAAGGGGAAGGGAGAATGGGGAAGGAGCAACGTAAAAAGGAGACGATACGACTCCCTCCCACATTCTCCTCTAACTCGATTCAATTATAACACGGATTATAAGTCAACAGGTTTGCAGCAATGAACTGAATTGCACTTGTATTGTATTCAAAAGCTAAATTATTACATCAAAATTCAAATTACGTAGAAATATGAATTCGTAAAAATGTAGAAAGTGTTCTATGGCCTTGTTATGTAGCAGCTTATGTATCTAATATTTGGGGAGGGGATTCCCAAGCTACTCAGTCTGCCAGTTGCTGGACCGAAGATACGCCACTGATGGAAATCCCATATTTAAGCTTTTTGAGAGATTGAAATTTAAAGGAAATCCCTTCATCTTCATAACCATTATGGTCAGAAGTGATCAATCAGAATTCGCCTTCCATTTTAATTATCATTTTCAATCTATCATAATAATTTTCATTCTGAGTAGCAAGCAGATTTACATCTTTTTAAAAGCAAATATACATGAATGCATCAAATATGCTTTGGCAAGAGCAGGTAGTCCATGTGCAAATTTTAATTACAAGTCATTTTGTTTGGTGAGGGTCTGTCGACTACGTCAGCATAATAGGGACTTTTAAATTCGCACGAAGACAATGGGGATTGCTACGATCGACGTCCTTTTAATGCACTGCCTTGAATGGACGTTACACGTATCAGTCCACGCAAATCTAAAAGTCTCTATACACAACGCCATAGTAACGGCACATTTTAATTGATCTCCTATCCACATCATGGCCCTTATATGAAAAATCTGGTCAGGAATATGTAGAATGATGGATTGGACACACATTTTGACAAAATCTCATTTGCGCGCTCGTTTTGCTTTGTGACTTTCTACTTATTACATCGTCTCTCGCGGGGATATTCGTATGATTTTTTTAGGATTAGAAATAATCAGGTTCCCTTCATAAAAGTCACACCTTCACTGCATCTATATTGATCGTACACGCATTACCTTTTACCTACTCAGTACTAATTAAAGGTCTATATTTCGATGCGTAGACATTTGATAATTGATGGGTGTGAAATGTTCTAACAGCAATTTTTAATCTGAATTTAAACATCATAGTTCGGAGTGGAGCAAATTTGACCACGACGACTTACAGGACACGTATGTTTGACGGAAGAGATCTTTGAAAACTTGAAGCATTCTGGATTCGTGAATCATAATTTCGGAAGACGATAACCAGAATATGTTCAGTCATGTCTAGTAGCGGCAATGAAACAATGGATTCACCTTGGAATAGTTCTATGTCGGACACTTCGTTTTTGTTTCAATTCACTTGGGAGAACTGCCTCTTCATCGCCCTTGCATCCTTGATGTCGCTTACCACGGTTCTCGCAAATGTGATCCTCATCTTCCTTGTGTGTGTCGACGTAAAATTACGCCGTAATAGCAACTACTATATCATCAACCTTGCATGCGCTGACCTCCTTGTCGGGATATTCGTAATCCCACTGTTTAGTGTCTACACCATTCTAGGAAGATGGCCACTTGGCCCCTTTGTCTGTGAACTCTCGATCATAGTTGACTTCACGTGCGTGTCAGCATCTGTCTTCAGCATCTGCATGATCTCGTTGAACCGTTACTGGGCGATCACCCAGCCGGTGAAGTATCTACAGAGACAGCGGAAGCAGAGGGCGATGTTGTTTGTAGGCGCCATTTGGGTATTGGCGTTTCTGTGCTGGATTCCTGCAGTGTTAGCACACAGATTTATCTCGGGTAGCTTCGCGATTGACTCGGCCTGTCTGTACCTGCCAGGTTTCATCTACGTTCTGCTTTCAAATACCATCATTTACTTCATCCCAATGGGATCTATGGTATACTTTTACGTCAAGATGCTTCATGCTTTGAAGCAGAATCTGCTGAATTTGCTTCGGTCACAGGCTACAGAGATTGACCCTCCACATCCTAGCCTTACTAGAAAATAGTTTGGCTGTTTCAGAAAAACAACCCTTTCTAAATCCACCCTTGTAGATAAGCCACATTTGACGATCTCAACTATCTCATTAAAAGTTAATTCTACATCTACTCTAGATAACACCAAGATGGCTAACCCCCATGACACTGAAGACGAAAAGACAGGTCATCAAGTTAACATTACAAACGCACATGGGTCACTGTCGTCTAACAGCTTCCAAGAGACGAATCTCGCAGATTCCAACCGCAAATCTATCACGAATTCTAGCGGAGGCCCGAGAGCTAAACGGGTAGACCTTCGCAATCTCGAGAAGCATCGCCTGCATCAGCGGAGAGCTCGAACTCTTGGTATCATCGTAGTGGCCTTTATCCTGTGCTGGATTTTATTCGTAATCCTCTTTCCACTCAACTCCTACTGTAACTGTATTCCGCTAAGACTGTATGATATGTCATATTGGCTGGCCTATCTAAACTCCACGCTAAATCCTTTCTTGTACGGATTCAACAAAGACTTCAGAAAAGCTTTCAGAAGATTGTTATGTTCCTCAAGGTAAATAAAGAGAACTTCAATGGATCCGTTGCTTTACTCTTTTGCCATCGGGAAGATATTCTTGATTTCCTGTTCTGAATGTTCTATAAGCTCACGGGGACAATTTCTTTAAGTGGCTCTTGCCCGAAAGTCACATTTATAAGCGGGAGAATTAAGCAAGCGTTTAAAAATGACCTTTGACTCGATTAATGGTAAAACTGTTACTTGTGCATTACTTACCCTTTTGTGAAGTTCGCATTAAATTCTGCCAGAGACGAGCATTACACCTATTAATCGAGATAAGGTATAAAGAGACACTTTCTTTCCATGAATATGAGGTGTCGGCTGCGTATATGCAAATATTGGTCATTTGAACATTTTTGTTTTCTTTTGTTCGTGGTTGCAGCCCTCCTTAGCGCCCCTTCCCGCCTCCCCGTTCATGCAAGCCTACCAATAATAACAAATATTATCTACATGATTAACCGCCCTGAATGTCGGTGATGCAACCGTGTCAGGTATGGCAAGAATGTACTACTGTCTAATAGACAACAACCTTTAAATAATGAAAAATGTCCAGCCAACAGCAGCAAAAAAAGTACACTGTTGGTCATAATGGTGGAATAATTATTTTTACCCCAATTTATGGAATGATTTTGACAATGATTTATTCCTAATAGATCTAGATAATAGTATACATTCTCAGATGTTATTGAATTATAATTTGCGAGTGTTTGTTTTGCGTGACTGCTAAAGCATGTGTGTGCTACTATGCTAATCAACTAGGGGACCTACGTCCTTAAGTCATAACTGATAATAATGATGATTAATGCCTCACAAAAGGGCATCAATATTGCTGATCGACACGGTTTTGATCCTGGGGCCTCACAGTTACGAGGCCATTGCTTAGCCACGGAATCATGTCTGTACGCAGCGGGGACTAGGGTACGTCGCCGCCCCCACAAATACAGAAAAACAAAGAAAATGCAATCAATTATCAATAATTCATTGCATTTCCCCCGGTCCTCAACAGGAAAAATTCCTCTGTAGAGCCATGCATTATGGTTCAAGGCATGGCCACACAGAGGATTGATTGCATTTTCTTTGTTTTTCTGTATTTGTGGGGGCGGCGACGTACCCTAGTCCCCGCTGCGTACAGACATGATTCCGTGGCTAAGCAAGATACTCTACGCCCTGTTCAATATTACCTGCATGAAGGCCGTGTATTATACCTCACCTACTTGTAGCTGTCATCATTAAAAAATCGATGGCAGGTCGGGAGAGGGGAGAGAGAGAGGAGAGGGTCAAATTTGCCCCCCCCCCCCTCACCTAGTACATTTTGTATCACTAATCTTTTGTAATGCTTGTCAGATAATTTTAACACTAACTTGTACCCCCGAAAGAAACAACCATCGGTCCATCAGTGCGGCCAATGGCCTTTTCGGGTCATAACATTAAATTTAAAGGTTAACACTCAAGAAATGTAAACATTCAACATCAGGAGAAGATTTTCAACAAGGCGGTGTCGTAGTATATAGTGGTTCATTGACTTGACAATCAAGTCGATTTTATTACTCCAGTCACACTCATACAACCGAAACAAGACTCTTGACTTAGTTATCAAAAGATTTCATAACTCGAACGCCAAGATTTGGTCGTTCATTGATCAGCTCGATGTTATTTTCTCGGTGTGACTGCATGGGATATTGTGGAAATTATCTCATGTTTAATATGTCAACCCACGCTTAATGCGTTGTTCTTTGGGCGCAAGGTCGAATGGAATTTAGATTCAATCAATGATGGATTAGGGAATGAAACAATGGATGGCAGTTGCCATCGCAGTAGCTGAATTATAAATATCCCATAACGCTATAATGCATTTTCCTTTAAAATGTTCACTTCCAAATCGCACTTTTAGAAAAAACCAGCAAAATATCCCAGTGCAACGGATCAGAATTTAGATTAAAACCTCCCAACCGACAAGTCAATTTTTTTTGATGGAAAATAGTTATTGGCGCCGTTTGTGTCATTGGGCATTGAGGAGTACAAAGCGTGGTTTAAACTACTGGAGGAATGGGGTTATTAAATTGCCCCCAATCTAATAGGAGAAGGAGAGAAAGAGAGAGAGAGAGAGAGAATGGAAAAGGGGAGGGGAGAATTGGGAAGGAGCAACGTAACAAGGAGACGATACGACTCCCTCCTACATCCTCCCCTAAATCGATTAAATTAAAAGACGGATTATAAGTCAACATGTTTGCAGCAATAAGCTGAATTGCACATGTATTGTATTCAAAAGCTACAATATTACATCAAAAATTCAAATTACGTAGAAATATACATTCGTACAAATGTAGAAAGTGCTCAATGGTCTTGTTATGTAGCATCTTATGCATCTAATAGTGTGGGGAGGGGGTTCCCACGCTACTCAGTCTGTCAGTTGCTGGACTGAAGATACGCCACTGATGGAAATCCCATATTTTAGCTTTTTGAGAGATTGAAATTTAAAGGAAATTCCTTCATCTCCATAACCATTATGGTCAGAAGTGATCAATCAGAATTCGCCTTCCATTTTAATTATCGTTTTCAATCTATCATAATAATTTTCAATCTGAGTAGCAAGCAGATTTACATCTTTTTAAAAGCAAATATACATGGATGCATCAAATATGCATTGGCAAGAGCAGGGAGTCCAAGTGACAATTTTGATTACAAGTCATTTTGTTTGGTGAGGGACTGTCGACCATGTCTGCATAATACACAACGCCATATTAACAGCCAGGCGCGTACACAGGGGGGGGGGGGGTTAACCCCCCCCCCCTTGAGTTTTTTTAATGTGTATGTTTTTCTAGAAACCCCCCCCCCCCGCCTCTTAATTAAAAAAAAAAAAAAAATCCTAATGGATGACTTAAAAAAGATGACCTTATCCCCCCCCCCCCCCCCACAACGAAACGGAATGTCGATCGGTCAAATGTTACAAATTTCGGGACCCAAAAAAAGAAATATATATATGTCCTCTTACTCCACCCCCCCCCCCCCCCCGCTTATTCAGCGCCTGGCATTTCCAAATGTTAACCCCCCCCCCCCCTTGAAAAAATCCTGCGTACGCCACTGTTAACAGCACATTTTAATTGAACTACCATCCACATCCTGTCCCTTATATGAAAAATTTGGTCAGGAATATGTAGAATTATGGAATGGACACATAAAGGACAAAATCTCATTTACGCGCCCGTTTTGCTTTGTGACTTTCCACTTATTACGCGACTCTCGCGGGGATATTCGTATGATTTTTTAGGATTGGAAATAATCAGGTTTCCTTCATAAAAGTCACACCTTCACCGCATTTCTATTGATCGAACACGTATCACGTTTCACCTACTCCATACTAAGGTCTATATTTTGATTCGTAGACATATTTCGATAATTGGCGGGTGCGAAATCTTCTAACAGCAGTTTTTAATCTGAATTTAAACATCATAGTTTGGAGTGAAGCAATTTTGAACGCAACGACTTACAGGACACGTAGGTTTGACGGGAGAGATCTTTGAAAACTAGAAGCATTCTGGATTCCTGAATTCTGATTTCGAAAGACGATAACCACGACATTTTCAGTCATGTCTAGTACCGGCAATGAAACAACGGATTCACCTTGGAATAGTTCTATGTCGGACATTTCCTTTTTGTTTCAATTCACTTGGGAGAACTGCCTCTTTATCAGCCTTGCGTCCTTGATGTCGCTTACCACGGTTCTCGCAAATGTGATCCTCATCTTTCTCGTATGCGTCGACGTAAAATTACGCCGTAATAGCAACTACTATATCATCAGCCTTGCTTGCGCTGACCTCCTTGTCGGGATATTCGTAATCCCAATGTTTAGTGTCTACACCGTCTTGGGAAGATGGCCTCTAGGGTCGATTGTCTGTGATTTCTGGATCATAGTTGACTTCACGTGCGCGTCAGCATCTGTCTTCAGCATCTGCATGATCTCGATAAGCCGTTACTGGGCGATCACCCAACCGGTGAAGTATCTACAGAGACAACGGAAGCAGAGGGCGCTGTTGTTTGTAGGCGCCATTTGGGTATTGTCGGTTCTGTGCTGGATACCTGCAATGTTAGCACAAAGATTTATCTTGGGTAGCTTCGCGAGTGGCTCGGCCTGTCTGTACCTGCCAGGTTTCATCTACGTTCTGCTTTCAAATACCATCATTTACTTCATCCCATTGGGATCTATGGTATACCTTTACTTCAAGATGCTTTATGCTTTGAAGCAGAATCTGCTGAATTTGCAGCGGGCACAGGCTACAGAGATGGAACCTCCACATCCTGGCCTTACTAGGAAATCATTTGGCTGTTTCAGAAAAACAACCCTTCCTAAACCCACCCTTGCAGATAAGCCACATTTGACGATCTCAACTATCTCATTAAAAGTTCATTCTAAATCTACTCTAGATATCACCAAAATGGTTACCCACCATGACACTAAAGACGGGAAAACGGGTCACCAAGTTACCACTTTAAACGCACATGGGTCATTGTCGTCTCAAAGGTTCCAAGAGACGAATCTCACAGATTCCAACAGCAAATCTATCACGAACTCTAGCGGAGGCCCGAGAGCTAAACGGGTAGACCTACGCAATCTTGAGAAGCATCGTCTGCATCAGCGCAGAGCTCGAACCATTGGTATCATCATAGCGTTCTATATCGTCTGCTGGATTTTCTTCGTAATCCTCTTTCCACTCAACTCCTACTGTAACTGTATTCCGCTAAGACTGTATGATATGTCCTATTGGCTGGCCTACATGAACTCCACGCTAAATCCTTTCTTGTACGGATTCAACAAAGACTTCAGAAAAGCTTTCAGAAGATTGATATGCTCCTCAAGGTAAATTAAGAGAACTTCAATGGATCCGTTGCTTTACTGGTAGGCCATCGGGACGATGTTCTTGATTTCCTGTACTGAACTTTTAAGCACACGGGCATAGTTTCTTCAAGTGGCTCTTGCCCGAAAGTCACATTTATAAGCGGGAGAATTAAGCAAGCGTTTAAAAATGACCTTTGACTCGATTAATGGTAAAACTGTTACTCGTGCATTACTTACCCTTTTGTTAAGTTCGCATTAAATTCTGCCAGAGATGAGTATTACATCTATTAATCGAGATAAGGTATAAAGAGACACTTTCTCTCCGTGAATATGAGGTGTCGGCTGCGTATATGCAAATATTGGTCATTTGAACATTTTTGTTTTCTTTTGTTCGTGGTTGCAGCCCTCCATAGCGCCCCTTCTCGCCTCCCCGATCATGCAAGCCTACCAATAATAACAAATCTTATCTACATGATTAACCGCCCTGAATGTCGGTGATGCAACGGTGTCAGGTATGGCAAGAATTTACTACTGTCTAACAGACAACAACCTTTAAATAATGAAAGATGTCCAGCCAACAGCAGCAAAAAAAGTACTGTTGGTCAAAATGGTGGAATAACTATTTTTACCCCAATTTATGGAATGATTTTGACAATGATTTATTCCTAATAGATCTAGATAATAGTATACATTCTCAGATGTTATTGAATTATAATTTGCGATTGTTTGTTTTGCGTGACTGCTAAAGCATGTGTGTGCTACTATGCTAATCAACTAGGGGACCTACGTCCTTAAGTCATAACTGATAATAATGATGATTAATGCCTCACAAAAGGGCATAAATATTGCTGATCGCCACGGTTTTGATCCTGGGGCCTCACAGTTACGAGGCCATTGCTTAGCCACGGAATCATGTCTGTACGCAGCGGGGACTAGGGTACGTCGCCGCCCCCACAAATACAGAAAAACAAAGAAAATGAAATCAATTATCAATAATTCATTGCATTTTCCCCCGGTCCTCGACAGGAAAAATTCCTCTGTAGAGCCATGCATTATGGTTCAAGGCATGGCCACACAGAGGATTGATTGCATTTTCTTTGTTTTTCTGTATTTGTGGGGGTGGAGACGTACCCTAGTCCCCGCTGCGTACAGACATGATTCCGTGGCTAAGCAAGATACTCTACGCCCTGTTCAATATTACCTGCATGAAGGCCGTGTATTATACCTCACCTACTTGTAGCTGTCATCATTAAAAAATCGATGGCAGGTCGGGAGGGGGGAGAGAGAGAGGAGAGGGTCAACTTTGCCCCCCCCCCCTCACCTAGTACATTTTGTATCACTAATCTTTTGTAATGCTTGTCAGATAATTTTAACACTAACTTGTACCCCCGAAAGAAACAACCATCGGTCCATCAGTGCGGCCAATGGCCTTTTCGGGTCATAACATTTAAAGGTTAACACTCAAGAAATGTAAACATTCAAACATCATCAGAAGATTTTCAACAAGGAGGTGTCGTGGTATAGTCAGAGGCGGACCTCCCGGGGGGGGGGGGGGCAGGGGGGGCACAGTGCCCCCCCCCCCACTTTTTCAGATACCCCCAAAGTGCCCTTTTTTACATTGGAAAAGTGCCCCTTTTATTTTGTAAGAAGTGCCCCTTTTACATAGGAAAAGTGCCCCTTTTACTTTGACAAGTGCCCCTATTACTTAGTAAAAGTGCTCTTTCCCCTTTTCACCTCTGACGAGTGCCCTTTTTATTTTTGACACGTGCCCTTTTTCCTTCGACATGTTCCCATTTTCCTTTGCAATAAGTGTCCATTTTCCATTTTCATAAATCTTGAAATTATCTTGAATAAGTGCCCTTTTTAATCTCTAGTAAGTGCCTCTTTTCAGGTACGAGAAGTGCCCCTTTTCACTTTTGATAAGTGCCCCCTTCACCTCTGATAATAATAATAATAATAATAATAATAATAATAATAAT
Organism: Strongylocentrotus droebachiensis; assembly: GCA_035222895.1. NCBI lineage: Eukaryota > Metazoa > Echinodermata > Echinoidea > Camarodonta > Strongylocentrotidae > Strongylocentrotus > Strongylocentrotus droebachiensis. The sequence continues at coordinate 59,088 of JAVYIG010003623.1, forward strand.
AATAATATGTCTTGTTTACCCAGGGTAGCCTCATCAGTATTCATACTGTTCTCCCTGGGGGCCCTGCGATCATATTATTACCCCGGTCATCGGATTCAGGCTTACCCGCACACAATGTATGCACATTCTCCACTCCCTGGGGAGCATTCCAGCCCAGTGCATCATTTTTACAAGCGCACACTTGCTAATCTAAGCACATTAGCTTTCGCATCCTACCGGGTACCCATTTAACACCTGGGTGGAGAGTGGCAAATGAAGATCAATGTCTTGCCAAAGGACATTAGTGCCGCGGTGGGACTTGAACCGCGGACCTTGTGATCCACAGTCTGGTGACATATCCACTCGTCCACGACACCTCTATTCAAAACTGAGAGGTGCTCCTTTTACTTTGAAAACTGCCCCTTCTCCTTTTAATAACCATCCCTTTTTTAAACTCGGATGAGCACACCTTTCATTTTAACATGTGCCCCTTTTATTTTTTAATAAGTGCCCCTTTTCCTTATGATAAGTGCCCCCATTAAAAAGAGAGAGCTCCTTCCCCTTCTTATAACTACCCCTTTCCCTTTCTAATAAGTGCCCCTTTTCCTTATGATAAGTGCCTCCATTAAAAAGAAAGAGCTCCTTTCCCTTCTCATAACTGGCCCTTTTAAAAATCTGAACGGTGCCCCCTTTTCATTCAACAAATGCACATTTTCCTTTATTATAAGTGCCCCATTTACATTTTCATAAGTGCCCCTTTTCATATCTGGTCAGTGCCCCTTTTCACCTCTGATAATTCCCCTTTTAATAATGATACGTGCCCCTTTTCCTGTCTAATAAGGGACCTATCCCCTTTTCACCTCTTATAAATGCCCCTATCAAAATCTGATGGGTGCCCCTTTTTCGTCAACAAATGCCTATTTCCCATTTTCGTAAACGCCTCTTTTTCATCACTGGTGAGTGCCTCTTTTCAGGTGGAAAATTGCCTCATTTTCACCTCTTATAATTATCCTTTGTACTTTGACACGTGCTCCTTTTCTTTTCTACTAAGTGTCTTATCCCTTTCGATAATTGTCCCCTTTTCATGTAATCATTAAACCTGCCCCTTATTTAAAGCGAATAAGAGCAATTTCCCCCAAAGTATTTATGTGTATGTTTTGTGTATTTTTTGTGTGAACCCCCCCCCCCCCTTTTGATTTTTGAAGAAAAAAAAAATTATGCCAATGGCTGACCTAAAAAAGGTGACCTTACCCCCCCCCCCCCCCAACGGAACAAAATGTCAATTTTTAAATTTCGAGACAAAAAAAAGTCTCCTCTTACCCCCCCCCCCCCCCCCCCCCCCCCCCCCCCCCCCCCATGACATAAAATTGCCGGGTTCAACACGCCTCACGGCTTCAACCCGGCTTCAACCCTCGAGGCGGATCACTGTGTAAACACGGTAAATGAGAAGGACAATGAACTGGACACGTCTCGTTCATTATCCTACTGTGACTTAACCTGTTTGCAGTCCATATTCACTAATGCACTCGCAAACATGTATCATTTGTTTAATATTATTTATCAATAATATGAACCGGAGAGTGGCATGTCTGGCAGAACTATACGTTATTTACCTCAATGCTAAAGTTGTGAAGGTTATAACATAATTTATTGAACTTTTAATTTTGCATTGAGTTCCATACACAATAGTGTTCCACTCTTCTAGATCGAAGCTTCGAAAGACAAGCTAAATTTAATCCTTTGTTGTTGTCACATGACTTAAATGTGATAACTGATCAGTTGGAGTCTATTTTTGTAGAGTGTTTTATTCCAGGCAAAAAGAATGTTATCTTTGGAGTTATATACAGACCTCCCCAGAGTAATATAGATCTTACTGTGAATGAATTGCAGAGTATATTGTTGAACCCACTATTTGTCAATAAGTCAATATTCTTAATGGGAGATTATAATATAAACCTTCTTCAATGTGATGAAAATGACCATTATAATGCTTTTTTGAATATGATGTTGTCATTTTCTTTAATGCCATTAATTACAAAACCCACAAGGGTAACTGATAGTTCATCTACCCTTATTGATAACATATTTTGTAATTTGCAACCTTTTCCACCTTCAGGTATTATAATATCAGATCTTTCAGATCATTTCCCTATCTTCACTAGAGTGAATTTTCGTAATACTGCTCATAAACATGAATGTAAATATATTCGTAAAAACAATCCTACTAACATTGAGAAGTTTCGAGAAGCACTAACGGCAACTGACTGGAGTGCAGTTTTACTTGAAAAGGATGTTAATATTTCATTCAACAATTTCTTTAATAAGTTTTTGCTACTCTATGATGAAATTGTTCCGAATTCCAAATGTATTACTAGAAATCGTAAGAAAATTCCACGCATGCCATGGGTCAGTGCTTCCTTGTTGAAGTCTATCAATAAGAAGAATAAGTTGTATTATTCTTATAAAGTTAGTGGAAGAGAATCATCACGTAAACGATATGTTGATTATAAAAACACCCTTACTTCAGTCTTGCGTGCAGCAAAGAAAACATATTATTTTGCTCAGTTTCAAGCAACTTCAAACGATATCAAAGGAACTTGGAAAGTGATAAGAAATGTGTTCAAGTCAAAGAAAAAAATTCTGATGTAAAGAATATTGAAATTGATGGTCGTTTAGTGGAAGATAAGAATATTATTGTGGAAAAATTCAATGATTATTTTTGCAGTATTGGTCCTAATCTGTCACGGGCGGTCCCTTCCTGTCATAAATCTTTTAACGATTTCCTGAAAGAATCTAACAAGAAAAGCTTATTCCTTTTCCCATTAGTTAGGGAAGAGTTGCTTACTATTGTGAATTCGCTTAAGGCTGGGAAAAGTCCTGGTTACGATGGTGTCAATAATGACATAATTAAACAGGTTATCTTAGCGATTATTCAACCCCTTATTCATGTTTTTAATTCATCAATGTTAAATGGAATAGTCCCCGAAAACATGAAAATTGCAAAAGTCGTACCCGTTTTTAAAAAGGGTGATCCTCAATCTTTTTCAAATTACCGTCCTATTTAACTTCTAACCTCCTTCTCAAAGATCCTTGAGAAAGTGATTTATGTTAGAACTTTAGAATTTTTCAACAAAAGTAAAATATTCTCAAATTTTCAGTTTGGGTTCCGAGAGAAACATACTACCTCTCATGCCTTGCTGCACTTTATAGATAAGATTTCACAAGCAATAGACAAAAAGATGCACACAATCGGTATATTTCTTGATTATTCCAAGGCATTTGATACTATAGATCATGAAATTTTGCTAGGGAAATTATCGCATTATGGTGTCAGGGGCACAGCTCTGGACTGGTTTAAAGGTAGGCATTACTACTGCAGCTAGAAGGGATTAGACCACACAGCGAGCCAGCAAGGTCAGTGTGACAGGTGGCTATCTCATTAACTCAGCTCTCATTTAACATAAGAAAAAGAGGATCATGGGGGACCAACAGGCACCGATTTGGGAAGTTTTCTATATAGAGGGAGCAAGTAGCTACAAGTAGGACAGTGTGCCTTTAAGAGCTACTTAGCTGACAGGAAACAATTTGTTTCTTTAAACGGTTTTGATTCAGGGTTACAGAATGTCACATGCGGCGTTCCTCAGGGATCTCTCCTTGGTCCGCTCTTGTTTATTGTATATATTAATGACTTTCATTTCTCATCTGATATTTTGTCATTCATTTTATTTGCTGATGATTCCAGCTTGTACTATTCACACAAAAATTCACAAACTCTGTTAGAAACGGTTAATTTCGAACTAAGTAAAGTTACTTTGTGGATTCAAGCAAATAAATTGTCTTTAAATCTGCAAAAGACAAATTATATGTTTTTTAGTAATACAATCAAGGTGCTTCCAGGAGATGTATCATTTAATAATGTATTGATAGATAGGGTATCATCAACAAAATTCCTTGGTTTGCACATTGATGAGCAAATGAGTTGGAAAATTCATGTAAATCATCTTTATAAGACATTGTCAAGAAACAGTGGCGTAATTCATAAATTGAAATCAATTTTACCTAAAGGCATCCTTCTATTAATGTACTCAACATTAATCCTCCCCTATCTTAATTATGGTGTTCTTGCTTGGGGTAACTCTCTTAAAACTAACCTTGAAAAGTTATATTTGATTCAAAAGAGGGTCTTAAGAATTATTTGTAACGTTAGCTTTCGTACGCACACTAATCCGCTTTTTTATACGCATAGAATTTTAAAGGTGCAAGATATTTATCACCTTCAACTGGGTTCTTTAATGTACAACTTCGATTCTGGTGTCCTTCCACAGGCTCTAGTCAGCATTTTTAAGAAAAATAGTCAAGTTCATGACCATGCTACACGAAATGCCTCTGCGTTTCACTTACCCCAAGTAAGGACAAAGTTAACTTTTAATACTTTGGTTTTTACTGGACCTAAATTTTGGAACTCTCTAGGCTCTAGCGTTAAGCAATCTGTTAGTCTCTGTTCATTTAAGTGTAAACTTAAGGTTTATCTTCTCGATAAATACTGTGACTCATAGAGTAGTTCATTTTTGTAGTTATTATGGTGCCAAGATATATTATGTATTACTATAAATGTAAATTTTCTTCTTGATATTAATATGTGTCTAACTGAATATTTTCATATTGTCAACCTCTTATTCCCTCCCCCTGTTGTCTTGTGCCCGTTGTGTGCTGTGCCTATTGTCGATGTGCTGTATTCTTCTATTATTTCTCATATTTTCTCTTTTCTCCCGTCTTGTCTAGTCTAGTCTCTCTTTTTGTTGTTGTTGTTGTGTGTGTGTACACTTCTTGTTTTGTTATACCCCCTTTTCCCTATTGTATTCTTAGGTAGTCACAAATATCTATTCATCATGTTTTATCCGGCTCAGAGGGGACCCTAATAATTACAAGCTCTGCTTTTACCAGGGTCTCCTCGTCTTTCTTTTAGTTAGCTATGTTTTTTATCATTATCATAATTTGTTATTTTGCTTTGTAAATGTGTTATGATCCAATGTTATGCTCTGTATGTCATTTGAAAGAAAGACGAATAAAATCTTATCATATCTTAATCTAAAAATCTTATCTTATCTTGTCACGAATGACGAATGTTGACTTCTTTGTTGGAGAGCGTGGTTATAACAGAACGTGTTAAGAGCATCGATTCCACACCCCTTCATACCCCTCTTTGGAAATGGAACTGTCCAATGCGAACATGAAGAAGATCATTGTTGAACTCCTCATTCAACCATTTTGGCACGCAACGCTCATCCAGCTCTGATCACTGTCTTGTCCTTCTTCTGGAAAGAAATTGTTCCATGTCTCGTGTGAGTATACGCTTTGGACTTCCTTATCCCTTTTTTTTTTTTTTTTTTTTTTTTTACTCATTCAGTTAAATCCTAATGCTGGGCTTAGGAAATTTGTTCAGAATCGGGTTTGACAGAAGAAGCTAGTCTGAGGCATACGTTTATGTTTGATAAACGTGATCCTATATAGAGTAAGTATTGGGTTTAACAGAATGAGTAGAATATGGACCCATAACTTTGAACATTTCTCAGAATATTTCGTTTATTTTGTGTTACTTTGAGATATGTATTATCATTGATTCGATGATATCATACATTTTAAGACTCGTTAACATAATGACGCGGTAAACCAGCGCGTAAACGAGCAACGAGCAATGTAATCCGTAATTGTGATATAATGCCACTTTCTGCAAATTGGATTGATGAATATAATACATGTAACATGCTTTCTATCGAGGGTTTTGAGTTTGAAAGGAAAGATCGCAATCAGTTTGGAGGAGGTGTTGCATGCTATCTAAAAGAAAATATAAATTATGTAAAAGGAGACCTGATCTGGAAAATGATGATATTGAACTAATGTGGCTTGAAATTAAACCAATAAATAAGTCTGTTTTGCTGTTAGGAATTATTTACAGAAAACCAGTTAGTGGATTTACCTTTTTGACATCTTGGAAAGTGTTTCAGAACGTGTTCTCTCTTTTTCGGACAGAATTATATTAGCGGTTTAAATGTAACATGCTTACATCAAATCCCTTTCCCCAAAAATTGACTGAATTGTGAACTACTTTCAGATTTACTCAGGTTGTTCACAACCTATTCCCATTACTCCAAACAGCACCTCATTCATAGATTTAATATGTGTTTCCAACACAATAGGTCTATTGAAAGCTGGAGTTAAATCAGTTGGATTAAGCGACCATTCTTTAGTTAGCCACAAAATCACATCATCCAAAGTTAACGCCCCAAATCTCTTCTGTTAGAACGTTCAGGTCCTTGAATGAAAATTCCATTCCATCCATTGAATGGGAATCAGTCTTCTCTTTAGAAGACAATGTCGACCAAATAATGGGAACTATTTGCTTTGTTAATGCTTTAGCTTATATAGTAACAAACACGCTCCGTACATTTCTGTGAGGAGAAAGATGAATGGTTCTCCTGGATTAACGATGAATACCTGGCTTTAGCCGAAGAGAGGGACTTCAACAAAAAGAGTTCGACCAACTTATAGCTAATGCTATGGTCACATTACCCAAAAGTAGGCTGCTCGGCGGCCGAGCGGCGAGTTTTTAACCAATTCTGCCCGGCGGCTGCCCGGTCACCGAGCGGCGGCCGCCCAGGCACCGCTCGATTTTAGGGCATCGCTCGGTCGCCGCTGAAGTTTTAGCGCGGAGTTAAAATTTGGGCGGCGCCTGCTCACTTTTCACTCGCCGCCCAAAATACGCTCGGTGCCTGGTAGGTCGCCGCCCGGGCACCGACCTAATCGCTGGGCGATGCCTAATTCCAGCAGCGACCGAGCAGGCTACTGATCGGCCGGTCGCTGCTCAGATTTGTGACCATAGCTTAAGATACCGGAATGCAATTATCAACCTAATCTTCAGCAACCTCTTCAATGTAACCAATCCATAAAGTTGCACTTGGGAAAATACTCTTGCTTTCGAAACAAAGCGAACAATTTGAATAAAAACTTGAAAAGGTTTTATAATAGGACTAAGCTTACGGAACGTAGCAACGATTTTCGGAAAACTTGGAAGGTGATGAATGATTTACTTCCAAGCAAAAAGTCTGAGGAAGAAAAGCATATTGTTATTAACCAAGAAGTTATTTCTGATAAAAATTATTTTAGTTAACCAATTCCATGAAATTTTTAGTAGTGTCGGCAGCGATATAGCTTCTAGTTTAAACACAAATGGTGATGATACGAATCTCTTTAAAACTTTGTCACAAACAGCTTTTTTTTTTTAAATTTGATAACATTGAGTTTGTTCAGATTAAGTTAAGTACTATTGATTGTACACAAGCGATTGGTTTGGATGATTTACATCCTCGATTATTGCAACTGGGTGCTCCTTTCATATCACAGCCGTTAACCTACCTATTACTTATTGTTGTTGTAATTTTTACCATGTACAAAGTCACTTGCCTACAGGCCTCCCTTGAAAAGCAGGTCTTGCGGCTCTGAAGGGACTACCCTATATTTTAAAGAAGACTGAATAAATAAATAAATAAATAAATACCAATGAATTATCAGATGTATGAATGTTTATTATTTCATTATTATTGTACAGTTGCAATAGACATGCATGTCTGTATGGAAAGGGGATCTGCACACTGCAGCCGCTTTCCTTCATATAGAAAAATGGACCTCGCAATGCTTTGGGAAGACGATTAAGATCTGAAGGGGGATTAAACCGTTTTTTAAAGATGAAAGATGCATGCATTGTAGTTGCCATGACGGCGGGTTCTTGCAGCTTGCGTGGTGAATATTAAATATTCAAATATATTAAATCAAAGTCCTATATATGTTTTAGGTTGGCGAAAATCATCCATGTTTTTGGTTACGTGGTTGGTGTTGTATGGCAATCAGTCTGTGTTCCATTGCCCCTGAGGGGCCATGCTATTCTTCATGTTTCAACTAATATATGTAATTACATGAGTTGCCTTTATTATTGTAATAAAGACACTTATTCAAATGATTTGATAATCATCTATGAGAGTTTAGAAATTTAGTCTGTTGAATTTTGAATTAAATGAAACGTCATTCACAAAGATGTTTTATGTAATCAGTTTTACTCCGTTATATCTCATTGATTTTTTTGTATACAGCATAAAACAGAACGAGCGCTGCGTTCTAGTAAAAAAAAAAAAAAAAAAAAAAAGGGGGGGGGGGTATTTCCGAAACGCTTTTTCAAAATAGAAACCTGTACAATACATGTAATGACTGTAAACTATATATTAAACGATAACGATTAAAGAAAAGAAAATCTATGTCTGTAAAAGGTGCTCATCGGATGATTAGATGGTATGTAAAACATTCTCTGATTTGAGAAACTGACCAAAATTAAGAAAGATAACTATTACATTTAAAACATTTTCTCAGTGTCCTGTCCTAGAAGTTTCTGTTATATTCGTAAAAGTATACATGTTTTGAACGTGGTGAAGACAATATGGTACGTTAATTAAAATCTCATGAAGTCCCATGTTTGGACATATACTGCCTTGAAACTATGAAGACTGAATCAGGGTCCGACTTTATTTTAAAAAAAGGGTCGCCTTTTTGTTCACGAATCTCCGTATGTGATATCCATCGCAATAATTAGGACTTCATTCAACGTTACCCTGTTTATGCCCGCCAGCCAAGTGCTTCTTTTGTTATAACCGCAGCGCATTTCCATTGATCTTCTCTTAAAGTGACTCGGTAACATTGCCTCAGATTCTAAAACAAAACCCTGGATTTAGCTCATGCTGCAATCATAATTATAAACCTTAAGGTCAGTCAGGAATCCCATGACTAATACAAGCCGACCGCCGGTCTGATTATCAAGATATTTATGATTGGAAATCGAAATTTCATTTTTCGTTTTCCCAAAAGTTTTCTAACGCTACAGTCTATTGGGGAAAATGAGTATGGTAAAACCGGTCACTCAAAGGAGTTTTACTTTTTAGGCACTTCATGATAATTTTGAAGCGCAATTAATTGGTCAGGGCTTCAATATTACACCATATCACAGACACTGATAACACTTAGGACCATGCATCTTAACATTAAACGATGCCTTTGATTTCTGTGTCATTTTATAACTAGATAACACTGGATCCTCCTCAATTTAACCTTTAGACGGTGAAATGGTAGGCCTATATTTTATATTTTCTTGGTACTGTAGAAGTCATATTGATTAGACGCATTCAATTGGTCATTGCTATAGAACCCTGGGTTTGCATTTTCTTTTTAATTTCTTCATGCAATAATACCCTGATCGTGTTCAATGAAACGAGCCGAGATGAATTTTATAATTAACTTGATCAAAAAGCCCGCCACAAAGAATATTTTAAAAATTCAAGCAGAGGCAATTTTGCACTGAACCTCATGCGTATGTGGCTCTGGAACCAGTAACCTGGACGACGAGCAAATACAACGTTATCACGTACTTCGTTAAACCTTGTTCATCATCCTTTGCAACGTGTGGACATAACACTTGCGTATTCTGATCATGATTTGAATGATGGCATAATACAATAGAGTACCGAAGCTGTGACGTCATACAAATCTATTTTTAGAATTTCTCTATTTTTTCTTCATTTTCCAAAAGAGCATCAAAAATAATGTCCGAAAATGTCGAAAACCAATTGAATATATTAAGTATTGGTTGAGATATGACCATCTGAATGTCCTATGTGAACTCAGTCAGTGTTATATAGTGCTCTGGTTCCTAATGTTATGAACCAGAGCACTATAACACTGAGTTCCCATAGGACATATATTTATTCAGATGGTCATATCTCAGCCAATACTTAATATATTCAATTGGTTTTCGACATTCGGACATTATTTTTGATGCTCTTTCGGAAAATGAAGTAAATATTGAGAAATTCTTTCCGATCGTCTTTGTGACGTTCCTAATTACGAATATGCTGAACCCTATATACCGCCTGTACGCAAATGCCATTAATGCTAGTATAATTGTGGATAACAAAAAAAAAAAAAATCCATCCTCATAAGAAACAATTGAATGCTATATCGTCTCGTAGATAGGCATACAATCGTGCAGAAGGATGAATAGGAATCAAATAATGAACTCCTCACAGTGTCATTTAGTTAGAGTAGTTGAGAAGAAGACAACTTAGCTATAAAACACAATTTCAAAGTAGTTGAATATACGTAACGAATTGATTAAACATAATTATCACGCGACTCATAGATGAAAAATTTATTGGGTTCTGCATCATCTTTCACAATTAGTCAGGTGGCTTAGTGAAATTATCGTTACTTGCCGGATAAAAGCACCATTTTTGGTACAGGGCTCCCTTAGGACCTACTAAACGATATTAGGATAGAAGCCCCCGGCAAAAAATTCAATTTAAGGGTGTGGGGGCGGGGGCGTCTTTTGGAGCCCCCAAATCATTATATAACATCGATTTGTTATTGTACAAATGCCATTTTTGGTACAGGGCATCCTTAGGACCTACTGAACGATATTAGGGTAGGAGCCCCAGACAAAAATATCATATAACGGCGTGGGGTGGGGGTGTAGCCTCGTAGCCCCCAAATAATTTTGAAGGTAATATAACATTTATATGCTGTTGTACATATGCCATTTTTGGTACAGGGCTTACTTAGGACCTACTGAATGATTTTAGGGTAGGAGCCCCCGGCAAGAATATCATATTAGGGTGTAGGGCAGGGGCGTCGCTTCGTAGCCCCCAAATAATTTAGAAGGTAATATAACAGTTATTTGTTGTTGTACAAATGTCGTTTTTGGTACAGGGCTTCCTAAGGACCTACTGAACGATATCAGGGTAGGAGCCCCCGGCAAGAATATCATATAAGGGTGTGGGACAGGTGCGTCGCCTCGTAGTCCACAAATAATTTGTAATGTAATTAAACATTGATTTGTTGTTGTACAAACGCCATTTTTGGTACAGGGCTTCATTCGGACCTGCTGAATGATGGTAAGGTAGGAGCCCCCGGCATACATATTCATATACGGGTGATTGGGGGCCCATGGAGTTTGTACAACAACAAATCAATGTTATATTACCTTACACATTATTTGTGGACTACGAGGCGATGCCCCTGTCCCACACCCTTATATGATATTCTTGCCGGGGGCTCCTACCCTGATATCGTTCAGTAGGTCCTAAGGAAGCCCTGTACCCAAAGTGGCAATTGTAACAACAACAAATAAATGTTATATTACCTTCTAAATTATTTGGGGGCTACGAAGCGATGGCCCCGCCCCACACCCATATATGATATTCTTGCCGGGGGCTCCTACCCTTATATCGTTTAGTATGTCTTAAGGAAGCTCTGTACCAAAAATGGCGTTTGTACAACAACAAATCAATGTTATATTACCTTATAAATAATTTGGGGGCTACGAGGCCACGCCCCCGCCCCACACCCTTATATGATATTTTTGCTGGGGGCTCCCACCCTAATATCGTTAAGTAGGTCCTAGGGAAGCCCTGTACCAAAAATGGCATTTGTACAACAACAAATCAATGCTATACAATTATTTGGGGCCCCAAAAAGACGCCCCCGCCCCTCACCCTTGAATTTATTTGTTGCCAGGGGCTCCTATTCTAATATCGTTAACTAAGTCCTAAGGAAGCCCTGTACCAAAAATAGTGCTTTTATCCGGCAAGTAACGATAATCGATAAATTTGACGCTAAGCCACCTGACTAAATAGGGAATTTTAGATTTGCGTGGACTGAGACGTGTGACTTCCATTCAAGGCAGTGCATTAAAAGGACGTCGATCGTAGCATAGACCTATTGTCTTCGTGCGAATCTAAAAGTCCCCATCAACGTTTGAGAACGCATGTACAAGACGTATATACATTACTCTCTTTAAAAAAAAGAGTGAATTTTCAAAATCACGGACGTCACTCCTCTGGAGAGTGAAAATGTAGTGAAAATAGAGTGAACATTCACTCTTTTTTCTTAGAGAGCACTCTAAAATCAATCGATTTTCACTCCTAAACAAGTGATCACGGACGTCACTCCCAATAAAGTGAAAATAGAGTGAAAATTCACTCTTTTTTTGTTAAGAGAGTAGACAATATATCATTACACATCAGCATAGCATGAACAAAAACATAATCGTGTATTTAGATGTGATGATACAGAAAGGCTACAGCCGAAACATAGCGTGGTATTTTTGCAGCACAGAAACATTCAGTTCATAATACACTGTAGGTCCATGTTTAAAGGTAGTCTGTCCCTTTTGCAGGCTGAAAATATAAAATGATGTCAATCCTATGGTAAACAAGAGATGATACCAACTAAAAAATCCTCTTAAAAAGTCAGCCAGTCACTCAGTCACTCAATATTGTCTGACAGTGAAGTCTAGAGAGTAGACGGTTTCCTGAGCTAATGTTTACATTTCACAAATAGTACATACGTGACATACTCATGATTCCTGCAAAGTTCTACACACAATTTAAAGTTGGCTGAAAAAGGGATACACTACCTTTAATTACAAGGAACAGAGACAGAGATAGAGAGAGACACAAGATACCGAGAGAGACAGAGAGATAGGGAGAGAGAGAGAGAGAGAGAGAGAGAGAGAGATAGACAGATCAGAGTAGAGGGGGTAATATTAATAACAGCTTACGACTAATTGGCGATTGCGTTATATTTACCAACGGAAATCAAATCAAAACGCCATCAGAATATATTGTGCAAGTGGATCAATTAATGATGCGTATGCCCGGTGGATTATATCTCTCTTAAAAAAAAAGAGTGAATTTTCAAAATCACGGACGTCACTCCTCTGGAGAGTGAAAATGTAGTGAAAATAGAGTGAACATTCACTCTTTTCTTCTTAGAGAGCACTCTAAAATCAATCGATTTTCACTCCTAAACAAGTGATCACGGACGTCACTCCCAAGAAAGTGAAAATAGAGTGAAAATTCACTCTTTTTTTTAAGAGAGGTGGTGTGTGTTATCCTCGCAGTCCTGTCGTTTGAAGGATAAAAGCATTTCCCTTAATCAATTAATTGCGCAAACATTTTAGTTTAAAGATACTATGTCCCTTTTGCAGCCAACATCATGTCATGTAGAACTGTGCAGGAATTATGAATATGTCATGTATGTCATATCTGTGAAATTAAACATTAGCAGTGTCTTAGTATTCAAATTATGTTAAGGGCTACATTTATGAGGTCTTTCAGACGGTTTTAGTAGAACAAACATGCGAAATGAGCAACAAAGGTTAGTAAATGAAGCCGAACTCGGTACAACCCATTTTTGATGCAAAGAAGAAGGGAAAAAAAATCGAGATGTGCTTTATTGTAAACATGATTTCTAGAAAGTAATCATTTAATTTTAGTCTGATTACATTTTCGTTGGTCTAAACAGCGTATCTTCTACTCGAGCAATTCAGAATTATTTCAGCCTTTTTAAAAAGAAATGGAACGCCATTCTCAGAGCTTAAATTATAAGCTTCAATATTGCCTGAACAAACACACTTTGTAGCATCTTTGTATACACTTTAAAATTTGTAATTGGAAATAAGTGCTCTGCACATGAAAAACATGTCGACAAAAAGGAAAATCTTCATCACGGACGTTAAAGGGAAATCCAACCCAAATAGACAACTACTCTAAAAGAAAGCAGAAACATAAGAGAAGCCAACTGACGAAAGTTTCAATTAAATCTGACTAAATATAAGAAAGTTATGAAATTTTGAAAGTTGTAATCGCTATACGTACGGGCACTTCATATTGGCTGAAGCGGTAATGTCAATGTGATGTAGTGCCGGACTACTTTCCCGTCTTTTCCAACATATAAAACGACTTTTTTTTTAATTCTTCAAAAATGTATTGCTCAGGAGGGTCTGTAGGACCTATAATAATAATATGCTATTTATAATATATTTTGAGTAGTGCCCCAAGGGAGAAGCTACTTAACAGAAAACAGAAATTAATGATATTTTTGTACACGGCTAACGGGAGAAAATAATATAAACTCATATTTCAAACATTTATAACTTCCTTCCTTACTATTGGTCCGATTTATTTCAAACTTTTGCCATTCTGTTCCTATTATTTTTCTGCTTTCATACAAATCAACTTATTACAAGGGTTGGATTGCCCTATAATGGGTTTGATAAATTTAGGGACACCGATTCAAAGGGCATTTCGCAATGAAACGACACTGTAATGTCAATGTCTGCCTATAACTATCAAGTCGATAAAGAAATGAATATTTTGCTCTTTTTTTTTTGCATTTAACATTTGAAGCCTTGATTGTGACCAGAGCAAAGCTCAAATTTGTTGCTATGGGGTTTTAAAATGTTATACGATTTTATCGGCTACTAAATCAATGTTTAGGGAGAATCATAATATCGTATGGAAATGGCATAGGCAGTATTTTTTGTGAAGGATATTCGAAACGTTAACGCTAATTCAGGTAATACACTTTGGGGTTTCAGGCATACGGGAGATAGTTAATTGAGTCTCTTCACTTCAAACTTCTTATTCAATTTCTTATAATCTATGCTGTTTGTTTACCCATTCTTTTATTTATTACAGACTGCACATGACATATCGGCCGGGACATTCGTGAGATCTTAGGTAACGTGTGGTTGTTGCATCAATTGTGCTTGGGGAAGATGATAGCTGTCGAAGAACATGGAATTCTGGACTGAAGCGACCAATACTGAGACGTTTTCGACGGTACAAAGTAAGGAATGGACGGATCGGCCGTTTGAACCAACGATGACCATTAATGCCTCCACTTTTCGACAGGTGGAGAACGACGGGGATTCGGTCATGTCGAGCAGTACAATGGCTTCATCGTGGAACGCTTCTTTGCCGGACAATGTCGAACTGTTTGAGTTCAATTTTGAGAACTGTCTTTTCATCGTCCTTGCATCCTTGATGTCACTGACCACGGTTCTTGCGAATGTGATCCTCATCATTCTTATGTGCGTAGATGCAAAATTACGTCGGTACAGCAACTATTACATAATCAGCCTTGCATGCGCCGACCTTGTTGTCGGAATTTTTGTAATTCCAATGTTCAGTCTCTACACCATCTTGGGCAGATGGCCTCTGGGGTCTATCGTCTGTGAACTCTGGATCATTACCGACTTCTCGTGCGTCTCAGCCTCTGTCTTTAGCATCTGCATGATATCCGTAGACCGTTACTGGGCGGTCACGCAGCCTCTAAAGCATCTCAAAAGACAACGCAGGAAGAGGGCGCTGTTGATCGTTTGTGCCATCTGGATCCTGGCAGGGTTATGCTGGATTCCTGGTGTGCTAGCACACAGATTTATCTTGGGTAGCTTCGCGATAGATTCCGCTTGTCTGTATCTACCGGGTTTTACCTACACCCTGCTTTCAAATACTATAATTTTCTTTTTTCCGATGGTACTGATGGTTTGTCTTTACGCCAAGATGCTGTATGCTTTAAAGAGACATCTGCGTAGCTTGACTGAAGTAACGATGATGGAATCAGTAGATCCTACTTATGCAAGGACATTCTGCTGTTGCAGAGAAACCATCAATCCTGACTCCACACTGGCCGTAGACCACACGCAATTGTCAATATCGACCATATCGACCATATCTTTCTCAATAGATTCATCCCCTACATCTGATGCCATCAACACCAAAGACAGACACATGGGAGCAACTCATTCTAACATCACTAGCTCTGAGACACTTGGGACAAATGAGGTTGAATCGACGAGTCGCTATCCTGGCAACGGAAAATCTACAAACAATCCTGCGCCATCACCCCGTGGGCTTCAGGAGACGCATCTGACGCAAGAAACCCTAAAATTCACAAAAGACGCTTACAGTAATATTCTTAGAGCTGAGCGGGTCCATCGACACCATCTTGCGAACAATCGTCTCCATCAAAGAACAGCCCAAACTCTGGGCATCATCGTCGTCTCCTTCGTTCTATGCTGGATTTCCTTCGTGATTCTCTTTCCCGTCAATTCATACTGCGATTGCGTCCCCTTGTGGCTCTACGACATGTCCTACTGGCTGGCCTACATGAACTCCACGCTAAATCCTTTCTTGTACGGATTCAACAAAGACTTCAGAAGAGCTTTTCGGAGATTAATTTGCCCTTCTAAGAAGTCTGAAAGTAATTCATTCTCCAATTAAGGTCACTGACACCTGAAGATATGACTTAGATGGATTTTAAAAGAAATTGCAATAAGAGTATGGATTTTCAAAGATTTACATTGTTCCTTCTTGATGTCTTGAATTACCATGCGACTGGTATGATGTCGTAATCATTCTAATCTTGGTGCTGCTAAATGGATATTTCCTCTTACTGGAAGACTCGCAACACCCCAAAATTATGTTTTTACTACTAAAAAAAAAACGGAAAGGATATTTAGATACACTCCTCTTTCTTACATATTTAACTATAGATACATACTGTAACAATTGATTCATTCATAACATTTGAAATTTCTTCAATTCAGTATATTACCGAATATGTTTGTTTAGAAAAAAAAACACACACAGATAATACATCAAATAAATCAAGTTTTTTTTTGAAGTGCAATGGCTTTGACCTATGGCAGTGACAACTCGAGATATTAATGCTGAACTGTTATTCAGATCATGTCTATCCTAATCTACAAATGAAATACAATCGCAAGTACTGATTATGCATTTTCAACATGTTTTCTGTGTTCATTTTAACTGTTCAAGTAAAATATACATTTATAATTTCAGTGCATTACTGTATTGTTAATAGCCCAAGGTAAATAAAGGTCCATGAAAAATGAACTTATAAACAATAAGCCGTATTCAGTGGCGGATCCAGGGGGCCGAAACGGCCGCGACCCCCCCCCCCCCCCTTATTGGCGGCGAAAAAAAAAGAGGAAGAAAAGAAGAGAAAAAAAGAAAGGAGGAGAGAAACGAAAGGAGAAGAGAAAAGAAGAGAGAGAGAGAGAGAGAGAGAGAAAAAAAAAAAGAAGAAGAGAGAAACCGGATTAGAAAGGGAGAAAGTTACAAGAAATGGCACTAAGTGACAGTAACAACGAATAACGGAAAAATTGGGGGGCGGGGAGGGGGGGGGGGGATATGCGTGCGTATGAAAAGCCGACTGTATTATAATTTTTAGGTTGTGCATGCACAACGAGTCGGAATTCAGCTTATTAACCCTAAGAAGGCCGGGCTATTTGAGGTCTTAGTACGGCCGGGGGGGGGCATTATGGCCCCCCTTAAGATCTCGGCCGTGAAGCGGCCGATCTCCGCGAAAATTTGCACGCTTGTCAAGTGAAGTGTATAGAATAATATGATAATTTCAATTTTTTGAAAAATTTACTTATTTGCATATTTATGGTAATTTATGCAAATGAAGTTATAAAATCACATTTTTGCCCATAAATCATATATTATTCATATTTTTTTTAACTACAAATCTTTATTAGACCAATTGAAATAAAATACGACAAAAAAATTTGGAAGAGCTAGCTTATTCGTTATGTTATCTCTTGTTTTTATAATTTCTTATGTATTTCATTGTTTTTTTAACTTATGTATTTCATTGTTTTTGTTGTTTTATTTCATTTCTTACTACAATTCAACTATTTTGACTCCAAAAACAACGACCTGAACTTTAAACTTTAAACAAGACCCAATAACCAAGTTTTTAGGAAAAACGACATTTCCATATGTTTTGTACACAAATCACAAAAATGAGCGATTTTCGGGCTGACATGCAAAGACAAAAGGCCACGTGACCTTGTAACTGTTGGTCCGATTTTCATTTTTTTTGTTGAAAGATACGCAAGACTCGAAAGAAAAAAGTCAGCGAGCGGCGGGGCGCCATCCATATGCGTTCCCGAGCAATCGGAAAAATCGTAGAGGCCTTATTAGGGTTAAAACATATACTGAGCATGCTTGTTCATGTTAAGCCGTAGTGTAAAAACACTTCTGAAAAGGCCGCGGTCGGCCGGCCCGTCCAAAGGGTGGCAGAATGGTAATCAGGACATTTGGGGTCATTCCCAAAGGCTTGGGGCCGTTATTGAAGAGGGGGCCGGCCATAAGTAAATGGCAGTCAGGCGCGGATCCAGGATTTTCCTATGGGGGGGGGGGGGGGGGCGGAAATTCGAAATCCGCGCAGACCGTCATTTAAACTTACCAATACTGACAAGGTCATATTAGAAGCACTGTACTTTAATAGTGTACTGGTACCTACAAACGGGCACAATTATTTTGGAAAGGGGACATGCTCACGTCACATCTCTTGTCCAATATCAACATTCCCTGTTTTCAAGTTATGCTCGCGCGCAATTTTTTTGACATTTCCATCAGTGGGGGCTGAAGCCTCTTGCCCCAATATCTATTTCCTGGTTTAATAATTTGGCGAGCGAGCGAAGCGAGTGAGCGGAAATTTGAGCTTATGTATGTTGTGAAAGTGTTAATTGTCACCAAAATATACGAGATAAGATATAACAAATGCATATTGGTAATTTTTAAATTTTCGGGGAAAGAGAGGCTGCAACCCAATCCCGCATTAACTGCAGGTGTTTTGAAATCAAATCAGACTCGCAAAAAAGTATTAACCAAAACGCACGAATCCAGTTTCAAAAATCCAAAAAAATGTCAGCTTCAGAGGGGGGCACATCACCCCTCAGACTCCCTCTAAAAGTATTAACCGAATCGCAAGAATCCAGGTAAAAAAAAAAAATCAACTTCAGAGCTAGAGAGGAAACCCCCCCCCCCCACACACACACACACACACACAGACACCCCCTGTGCGCGCAAGCGCGAAATTAACGCTGGCGCTAATGCGTAAGCAGGGGCGGCGGAGCTATTTCCAAAATGGAAAGCACCAACAAAAAAGGGCACCTACAAAGCGAAATCTCAAAGCGAAAATATACATTTTTGTAGACATTGGTATATACCCTTTCATTGTGATTCCATTATCAGGGACGATTTCAATATTTGTTTTTCTTTATATCTTATACAAGATATTGCTTAAGCATCACACTTTCGGCTGGGTGTGATTGTCTGTATATTCATTTGCGAGCGAGCAAAGCGAGCGAGAAAAAAATGTAAGATCTGTGAGGTCGCAGAGTGAAAAATTACATCTTATATAAAGAGGAAAAAAACAAATCATGATGGGGTTATAAGCATCACGGAAGACTGAAAAAACTTTTGTTTTAAAGTGACATATAATTGTATCATCTATAAATGCGAGCGAGCGAGCGAGCTTTAGGGGAAATTACTCTTAGTCGCTTGAAATTAGGTGCAAGCCTGATGATGAGTAGCCTCTTGTCGATGCCCTCGCGCTGTTGGAGTCTCTAAATTCTGACGAGCGAAGCGAGTCAGAGAAACCGCCTCGGTTTCTCTGACTCGCTTCGCTCGTCAGAATTTAGAGACTCCAACAGCGCGAGGGCATCGACAAGAGGCTAGATGATGAGAGGTTAAGGGGACACTTATCGAAAGGGATAAAGACACTTATTAGAAAAGAAAAGGAGCATGTGTCAAGGTACAAAGAGTAATTATCAAAGGTTCAAACGAGGTACTTCTTACACCTGAAAGGAGGCACTTACCAGAAATGAGATAGGGCACTTATGAGTATGGGAAATGGGCATTTGTCGACGGAAAAGGGGCATCCATCAGAAATTTATTTATCAGAGGTGAAAAGGGGCATTTATGAAAAGGGGATAGGTCCCTTATTAGAAAGGAAAAGGGGCACGATTCAAAATAAAAGGGCAGTTAGCAAAGGTGAAAATGGGCACCCATCATAGATGAAAAGAGTACTTATCAGGAGGGGAACTCAACCAACTCAACAATTTACTCAAATAGCTTCTTCCCATGGACTGTTAAATATTGGAACGACCTGCCTCATGACATCCTAGACGCCCCAAACATAGACATTTTTAAGAAAAGGCTCTGCGATTTTTTCACAAACACCAATCGGAAATAATTCCAACAGGTCAACCCCCAGGTCAACCCTCTGACGCGATGCGGGATCCCGCTTTGTCGGAGTATAATCCAGAACCAGAACCAGAACCAGGAAGGGGTACTTTTCAAAGTAAAACGAGCATCTCTCAGATTTGAATAGGGGCAGTTATCGGAGGTGAAGAGCGCACTGAAGTGAAAAGAATTAACTTCTCATATATGAAAATGGTCATTTACCAGAGATGAAAAGGGACACTTTTTATTTATGAAGGGCCTCACTTTTCTAAATAGCCCTTATCAGATAGGAAAGGGGGCACATGTGTTGATGAAATGTGCGCTTATCCGAGTTAAAAAGGGGAAGGGGCACTTCTTTACAAAGTAAAAGTGGCCCTTTGGGGGGTACTTGAAGAGTGGGGCGAACTTTGCCCCCCTACCCCTGCCACCCGCCCCATACATCTGAAAATCCAAAATGATGTTGTAGGGGCCGGGCGCGGTTTTATCATGAGTGCTTTTATGTGAACCTCTTTTTTATAAATATATCTTGCTGAATTCCGACCCAGATTGCACACTCTAAAATGATAGTATGATCATCCTTGCAGTTCACGTATGCACCCCTTCCTCCTAATCCATCGTTACCGTCACTGCCATTTACGTATGGCCGGCCGGCGTATTTTTTATTTACACGCTAGCGAGGGGAATTTCTCGATTAATTCCAATGAAACCGCTTAAAATTCCAATGAAACCGCTTAAAATTCCAATGAAACCGCTCGCGAAGAGTCTATCCTGGATCGGAGAGCTCGCTAGTGCTATACGCTAGTGTGAATTTACATCCAGGAGAAAGTTTGCTTAACTTTTTCTTGAAACACTTGAACGGTTATAGAAACTGTTTGTGTTTCTAATCTCCAAATATTAATATTATTATGCATCAAATATAAAACATTGATTTCTACTGTGATATGTAAAGGCACGAACTTACGTTAATACATACACATTTTTTTTTTTTTTGTAACCAAGAAGGTGCACCATGGTAATACATTTTAACAAACACATCAACATGTTACCTAGACAACTCATCACCATAGCCATTGTAAAACCATATATTAATGATACATGTAAAATATAGATTGAAGCA
Source organism: Strongylocentrotus droebachiensis (assembly GCA_035222895.1). NCBI lineage: Eukaryota > Metazoa > Echinodermata > Echinoidea > Camarodonta > Strongylocentrotidae > Strongylocentrotus > Strongylocentrotus droebachiensis. Next base: position 80,127 of record JAVYIG010003623.1, read on the forward strand.
AATTCTCGTCAATTGGCTGTATCCTGAGTGTGATTTATATAATGGATTTTGAGTAACATTTGCATCTACCTGTAGTTGAAGAATAGATACAGTGTATAACATCAATTAAGTTGGAGTTCAATTGGAAGGAAGTAACGAGGAATATTAAAGCAAGGGAGACCGGGAGATGAGGAAAGCAGGCAGTTAGAAATTGAGAGATTACTCGCGAGATAGCCTTGCATTAATGAATCCTTTATATAATGTTGTCTTGAGAGAAAGTAGACGATTTTTTTTTAAATTGGAGACTAGTGCAAGTATTAGATATATTGGAAATAGAATTAATGAGAAAGTTATTTTTTAATCGAGATCAATACATGGGGGGGGGCACCATCAAAATAGGGCACTTTCTGGAATATAAGGTGCACCTACAAAGGAAAACATCAAAATGTAAATCTACCATTTTAAGACATTGATAGACGTACGCGTAACGCATGTCACACACAGAAAAATGAGAAGAAAAGAAAGAATAATGTTTTTAAAAAAGAAGATAGAGGAAAAGGAGAGAGACAGAGAGAGGGAGAGAGAGAAAGAAAGAAAGAAAAAAGGAAGAACATGAAACTTAACTTTACACTTAGGCCTACATATTACATTTCCGACTGAGTTGGCTCGACATGTGCTTAAGTAGTCTGCGGACGAAAGTACAACAATACGAAAACAGAAGTTATATGAAATTATCTTTAAGAGAGAAAGAGAGGTTAAATTCTAAAATGAAATGAAAGGGGTTATGTGACTCTCAAGGAGGCAAATTACAATTTCTATCGCTCATGACGACTATTTGGAATTTCCTAATTTTTTAAGTTCAAGAACTTCCTGGGGCTGCGCCCCATGCAAGACTCCCGGCAACAGCAAATTATTTACACAATTTCTTGCTGTCTGCTGCCTCGAGATCACTGGAGCGAAAAAAGGTAACATATAGCAAGAAGCCCTATCCAGTGAAGGATTTATCCCTTTTATTATTAAAGACTCCGTGCAAAGGCTCTCCCCCTGCAAAATTGGAGAGAGTTTTATGTAGTTTAAGCTTTTAACAACCACGCCCGTGGACCTTTTATTATTTACACAAAGGTAAAAGTGTATAGCAAGAATCCCTATTCAGTGAAGGATTCATCCTTTTTATGCAGATGCTTCTTCTACCATTCTTGACCAGAAGTGCGTTTCAAACTCAATGATGTGGGCATCATCCCATTGAATGTTGTATCCAGTGTTACGGGTTTGTTTTGCTACTTGCTGCCTAATCTGAGGGCTCTGTTGTGCTCTTTAAAAAGAGGACACAATAGGGGCAGCGCAATTTAAATATCAAGGGATGTATTAGAGTTTATTTCTAAAATGAAATGAGAGAGCTATTTGACTTTCAAGAGCGATAAAAACTCTCATCCATCCCTTAAAATTTAATTTGCACTGCCCCCATTCAGTGTGCTATTTTCAAAGAGCACAAAAAGGCTTCAGATTGAAGATTCCATCTTATAAAATTGTCTATAAGAGAGAAAGAGAGCCTTATTTCTGAAATGAAAGGGCTATTTGACTTTCAAGAGCGATAAAAACTCTAATCCATCCTTTGAAATTTAAATTGCACTGCCCCCATTCAGTGTGCCATTTTCAAAAAGCACAAAAAGGCTTCAGATTGAAGATTCCATCTCATAAAATTGTCTATAAGAGAGAAAGAGAGTTTATTTCGAGAGAAAAAATGAAATGAAAGGGCTATTTGACAAGAGCCCTTTCATTTCATTTTAGAAATAACCTCTCTTCCTCTCTTATAGAAAATTTTCTCTCTTGAAAGTCAAATAGCCCTTTCATTTCATTTTAGAAATAACCTCTCTTCCTCTCTTATAGAAAATTTTCTCTCTTGAAAGTCAAATAGCCCTTTCATTTCATTTTAGAAATAACCTCTTTTTTTCTTCTAAAGACAATTTCTCTCTTGAAAAGGCTCTGCCAGGCCTCTCAAGCTCTGCCATGTTGTATGGATCCATTAGAAAGCAAAATAAGCCCACTCAATAATCAATATATATTAAAACGTCATAGCGATTCATCCAAATAAGAAATCCACGTAAGAGGAATTTTGAAAGTTTTAAGATAATTCCAGGATATTGGGTGTTATTTTTCAGGAAACTCTATTTAAACGAGTGGAAGCACTGGCGGTTCTGTTTTTTTTAACTGTAACAATTCTCCTTGGATCAGATATAGACTAAAAACAAGCCTCATTATCTTCAGTAAACAAGTGTCATTTCGGACCTTACAGCTTTCATAGAAATCGCTTCTGGACCGTCAAAGAAAAAGTTTGAGAACCACTGGTCTACGCATTATACACATCAGGACCAACTTGACAACTTGACAAAAATTTGAGGGGGGTGTTCGACCCCCCCCCCCCCCCCCCCCCCCCCCTGCGTACGCGCCTGCATGTGCATCCCTTCCTCCTTATTCCATTATCCATCGTTACCGTCACTACCATTTGAGTATGGCCGGCCCCCTCCTTAATAACGACTCCCAAGTCATCAAGAATAACCCCATAATTTATAGATTACCATTCTGCCGTTCTTTGGAGGGGCCGGGCGCGGCCTTTTCAGAAGTGTTTCTACACTAACCTTTTCATGCACTACGGCTTAACATAAACAAGCATGCTAAGATTTTTTTGAAAAGAAGCATAATTCCGACTCAGTTTCGCATAACCTAAAAATAAGAATACGGCCAGTCACCCCTCCCCCCTCCCCTCAATGCATCCGCCTTCACGCACCCCCCCCCCCCTCCCCTTGTCTTTCCCTTATTCGTCGTTACTGTCACTAATTTTTAGTGCCATTTCGTTGTCTTTCTTTCTCCCGGCTCCTCTCTTCTTTTTCTTTCCTCTTTTTTGAACTCTCTCTCTTTTCTTTTCTTTTTTCTTCTCTTTTCTTTTATCTTCTCCTATTTTCCCCCTTTTTTTTCTTTCTTTTTTTCTTCCTCTTTTTTCCTTCTCAATTTTTTTGCGCCGCCAATAGGGGGGCCGCGGCCGTTTCGGCCCACCCCTGGATCCGCCACTGGGCCAGTGATGGTAACGATGGATAAGGAAATAAGGAGGAGAGGGAAGTGAGCTGCAAGCGTATTGGGGAAGATAATCCTATCATCAGTGCAATCTGGGTTGTAATCCAGCATAATATATTTACCAAAAAAAGGTTCATGTAAAAGCACTCATGATAAAGCTGCATCCGGCCCCTACAAAGAAGAACAGAATTGTAATCTGGAGATCGGGGTCATTCCAGAAGGCTTGGGAGACGTTATTGAATAGAGGGGGCCGGTCGCATAAAATCCCGAGCCGCAGATTCAAAGTTAAACGTTAAAAACAGCCCCTGCGCTACAAAGGTCATCACTCTTTGGTGAGAAATTTGAAAAGGGCACATTATGTTGGATGTCTTTAGAAGCTATATACTCTACAGTCAAATTATAAATTAACGGTAGAGGGGCCGCTTCAAAACTCTTGTTTTGCCCTTCATTTGGCATCAGCTCGTTCCAATCCGCTTGTCCTTGTATTTGAAAAAAAATGTTGGTAGTAATCCCCGCCCCCCCCCCCGACTCAGTGTTATTTAGGGTACGCGTATGCTTATTCCCTCTTTTTGAAAGCACCCCCTATCTGAGGACTGCCAACATTTCCGAACCCCCCTTTCGCGGGCTTTTCCTGCCTTGGAGACCCCCCTAAATTCGGAAAATGCTCAATGTACCCCCCTAAATTCGGAATAATTTCTCAGGAGTCCAAAGAGATGAGAGAAAAAAAGAAAAAACACCCCCTTTTTAAAGAAATCTCCGGGTGAAAAGTCAAATACCCCCCCCCCCCTTTTTTTTTTTTTACAATTCTCGGGCCGGAATTTGTCGCACGAAAAGTATCCCTTTACCGGACATTTTGGTAACACGAATGCGGCCATTCCGACCCCGGAGTGGGGGGGGGGGGGGGGGTAATCATGGACAGGGCGGCGATCTTGGGCCCGATTGGGGGACACGTCTCCCTGGAAATTTAGAAATGTGGCTAGAAGGAAATATAGCGGAAAGAACGTACATATTGGCTCTGGTGTATTCTAGAATGCATAATGTCAGCATTCAAATTGGCAGAATCTCGCTTGGTCGCTCGTTCGTTCGTTCGTTCGTGCAAAGAATATCAGGGAGTACATCATCTAGATAGGAAGATCCTTATTGAGCCAACAGATCGTCTCATCATCGAGCTCACGAAGTCCGGAAACGCCGTGGGGGGATTTGTAGATCGGACAATCATCAATGACATGATCCATAGTTTGGATCTCTCCACAGGCGCAGTTTGGTGATGATTCAGCTCCAATTTTATGTAGGAAATATTGTGTGCGGCCAACTCCAGTTCTGATACGGTTTAGGTTGACCCAGGCTTTTCTTGGGAGGTCGCTGCCACTTGGTTTTGCACAGGGCTTTGGGATGAACTCCTTCAGATTGGTAGTGGACGAATTCCACTGGTCTGACCAGCGTTTTGTTATCCAAGTGGCTAAGGTGGAGGGGGGGTTCTCAGGCCGCAGCTCAGCAGCCTGTGTTGCAAAGTGTCTTCTAGGGAGACGCTGTCCTTCAAAGGCAGAGGGGGCAGGAACAAGGCAATTATCTCTGTCATGCTTTTGGGCAAGCTTAGCATACTGTGCATCTCGTCTGAGCTGAGCTGGTGGTATGCCAGATAATATTGGCAGGTTGCTGACTGGTGTTGCAGTGAGTGTTCCGCTGATTAGTCTCATAGCATCATTGAGGACAACATCGACCTTGTGTACATGGGTGCTGTGGCTCCATGCAGGTGCAGCATACTCGGCAGTGGAGAAGGCAAGAGCTAGGGTGGAGGTGCGAAGGGTGGTGAAATTAGCTCCCCATCCGGTCCCTGCAAGCTTCTTTAGGAGAGACACTCTGGCTTGGGTCTTTTGAGCTGTGGCTTTGGCATGCTCGTGGAAGGTGAGGCTTCGGTCAAGAGTGACACCTAGGTACTTTGGTGTTGAGACGAAGTTCAGCCTGGTCGCTACGAAACTATGATACTCTTGCAACCCTGTCCTAAATTGCCCAGTTTGTCAAATACAAACGGTCGCTGAAAAGGATTTGGTTTAAGATCTACTATATACGTCTGCCACATGTCATCACAGATAGCTCCATTTCAGCCGAGCAAAACTGCATTATTTACTATATAATAATAATAATAATATTTAATTTTTATATAGCGCTTAATACAAATGTCTCTAAGCGCTTAACAAATCTACTATTACCCCGGTCATTGGATTCAGTGCTTGTCCGCACACAATGTGTGCACAATCTCCACTCCCTGGGGAGCATTCCAGCCGGGCGTTACTTGACGCTCACAAGCTGTTTGACCAACAATGACGGCCATTATATACTCCATTAAGACAACTGGAAGGTAATTGAAATAGATGTTTGTATTTATCTAAGGTTCCTACATTAACATGCAGATACTTTGAAGTAAAAATGTACTATGGGATTAGATCATGTATTTTCCTTTTCATTTCATAATTGTGTGCTCTCACATGATTGTTTCATAGGTTATAACTATTATTCGAATCTTAAATAATAGTGAAGGGCCTCAATCAGAATAGTACTTGCGCAGTAGCCTCTGATAATATCTGGGCTGTGTATCATATGAAGCGTTTTTAACGAAGATAATTCATCCCCAACAATGAAAAAGAATCGAGAATAAAAGAAGAGACTTATATTTTTATTGTATTCAAATGGAATACTGAGTAATATGAGCACGTTGGTATTTTGTAAGCAAACGAGAGTGATAAAGTCATTTATGAATACAAATTCGGTATAGATATAAAGAAAGTGTGTAATATAATATTATGACAGTCATGAAACATTATAGTACCACATGAGTTTAAAGCCAGGGTAATAATGCGCCTCGGAATAGAATTTCTAGATAGACGGCGATATAGAAATGCCTATAATTATTATTATTATTATTATTATTGTTCTGGATTTCCAAATAAATGGAAGATTTCGTTGCAATCATGGTTGTAGCACAGGCTGTTTCTATATGTAGTCCACAAGGATTCAAAGTTCCTTTCTTAACACCTTCAGTTCATGCGGGATGGGGTTGCAGCCTCTCTTTCCCCGAAAATTAAAAAAATTCAGCCTCTCTTTCCCCGAATATCTAAAAATTCCCGATATTCGGGCAGCGAGCTTCCCGAATAGTTTTTTTTTTGAATATCTTATCTCGTATGTTTTGGTGATAACACTTTTACAACATACATTTGCTCAAATTTTCGCTCGCTCGCCAAATTGTGAAACCAGCAAATTGATATTTGGGCAAGAGGCTTTAGCCCCCCCTGATGAAAATGTCAAAAATTAAAACTTAAAACGGGTAATGTTGTTATGGGACAAGAGACGCGACGTGAGCCTGCCCCCTTTACAAAATTGTGCCCGCTTGTAGGTACCTACCGGTAAACACGTAGTCCGGTCCTTTATAATTCCCTTCACACTTGATTCAAGCCGTCGAAGATGGCGTTACCAACAAACTCATAATTATGTTTACCAGCCCAGCCTGAGGACTATTTTTTTTTTCGCCGGGCGGCGTTATTTTTTTCTGCGGCACAGATTGGGGTTAGGTGCGTGTTGACCCTATGGGAAAGTTTAGGGTTAGGGTTAGGGTTAGGGTTAGGGTTAGGGTGCCAGGTAAAAATGTCAGAGGAAAAAATGTCAGAGGAAAAAATGTCAGAGGAAAAAATGCCAGAGGTAAAAATGTCAGAGGAAAAAATGTCAGAGGTAAAAATGTCAGAGGTAAAAATGTCAGAGGTAAAAATGTCAGAGGGGAAAATGTCAGAGGTAAAAATGTCAGAGGAAAAATGTCAGAGGTAAAAATGTCAGAGGAAAAAATGTCAGAGGTAAAAATGTCAGAGGTAAAAATGTCAGAGGTACAAGCAAAAAAAAATGAGTGCCGTCATCATGTCTCAGCACTTTTATTACACAGAATGTCGAGACGTACTGCTACTGCATGGGCTAGTCTATTATATTCCTTTCTTCCATAATGTAAATTTTATAAATGTCTGTGTGGTGTATTTCGTACATATCCTGAGGATAATACAATGTGGAAAATAGATGTGTCTAACATTTGTTGATATTTTGAATCGGTTGATGTGTTAATGTTTGTGAAACGCACCGGTTTGGCCGGTGGCAGCCTGCAACCTATCCGCGTGTAACGTTCCAGAGACGAACAAAGTCCAAACGAAGAAATGAAAGTTCTCGACAAAAGTCAAGTGTTAAAGTGAGTAGTGCATTTAGTACAAATAGTTACATATAATCACGAGGAATCACGAAAAGTTATTTATAAGGGTTGGGCACCCCGAACTCTGCTAAAGCTTTAGCACCTCATGGCGGCAAAAGAGGAGTAAGAATAAGAAAATCAAGAAGTCGCTCCGAAAAGTAAAAACTCGCTCCGAAAACTAAAAACCCGCTCCAAAAAGTAAAAGACCGTCTCGATTCAGAAGCTCATCCCAATTTTAAACTCTCCGACAATTATAAATAACGATGTAATTTAAACCGAACCTCTGCAAAGCGCGCGCTTCTCTGGAATGTGATGGTGCGGTTGGCATTTAAAGATAAAGTTGAGTTCTGGTCTTGCGATTGCATTGTGAAAGAAACGGTGTTGAAGCAACCAGAAAAGGTTGATCATCTAGCATAAACATCTAAGTATTGGTATTTAGTGCAAGGTTTTGGAGTCATCAAAATGATAAAATCGTTGGCCCTTTCTTGGTAAAGTAACAAGCACTGTACACAGAAAGATATTGATATGGGACTACACAAACATATGGCATACAAATCGGGCCTCATTTTAAAGCTGTTACTTGTCATATCTGGGATATGAAGTCATTTGAAATAGATTTTCAGGGAATGACTTTTTTCTTTGATGTTCTTCCACACTTGCATAATAAGAATGATAACAAACGCTCACACATTATTGTTCACCTTTCCCCAGAACTCAACCTTCTCTTTAATTGATGTAACATCGGCGGCTTTCTGCTTTGTATCGGAGTAACAAAGCTGCTTATTGATTTTTTCCCAGACTATTTTATACCGCAATAGTAATCTTTTATTGCAACGCGCGCACTTCGGGAATGTGATGGGTTTAGCATTGATAACATGGCTTTCTGCTTTGTTTCAGAGTATCAAAATACCAGCCCACAAGAAAGTGGAATTGTCGGAAATATGCATTTATTGGAAATTACATATAATAGTAGTCATTGCCACGCAGTTAAAATGTCCAACAATCTTCAAAAGTGAAGGGGAAGTGGGGGGGGGGGGGGGGGAGGTTCAGAGATATCTGATCCTATTTTGGGGGCTGTACTGATTTTTCTTTTTATTTAATAATTACACCATGCAGGGAGCGACAACTCAGCCTATAAAACATGGCCAAACTTCTCGATTTTAGAAATCTTTTTCCCCAGAAGTTTGCTCAGTGTACCAGTACCATGCGCGGCTTTTACAAAAGCATAATATACCGGTATATAAATATTGAATAAGGCAGACTAATGGGACATGCATGGTTGCTACTCTGAGTTTCACGCCTTGCAAGCGATCATCAGACAAGATAGCATTCTTACATGATTCCTCTGCAACCTTGGTAAACACGCTCAAAATAAGACTTAACTAATACAATACCTGAATACAATATAATAAGAATTACTCATGAGTAATTCTAATTGTATTTTATTAGTTAAGTCTTATTTTAGGGGTATTTGTACCAAGGTTGTAGGATAATCATGTTTAAGAATGCTATCAATTGCCTGATGATTGCTTGCAAGGAGCGAAACTCGGAGTAGAAACCATGTCCCATAGTCTGCCTGCTCTGCCTCGGCATTGACCACTGTTCGGAAGGATTTATTAGCAAAGCATTATATAAGATGAAGGGGGAGAGCAGCCGGGTCACCGTGCCCCAGAAGAAGAATACCCCCCCCCCCCTCGTCTTCCTTCGGCAATAATCGGGCAAAAAGTCACCATTTGGGGCCGAAATGTAAATAAATTTAACTGGGAAAGTGGAAAATAAAGCAGCGGTGAAATAACAACTGCAGAATATCCCTCGCTGTTCTTTTTCGATAAGCCTAATATATAACCCGGGTGTAACCATAACAAACTTGCCACATGATTTTGTTTTTAATTTATACCTCTAACATTTATACCTCTGACATGTTTTCCTCTGACCTTTTTTCCTCTGACATTTTTACCTCTGACATTTTTACCTCTGACATTTTTTCCTTTGACATTTTTACCTCTGACATTTTTACCTCTGACATTTTTACCTCTGACATTTTTTCCTCTGACATTTTTACCTCTGACATTTTTTCCTCTGACAATTTTACCTCTGACATTTTTACTTCTGACATTTTTACCTCTGACATTTTTACCTCTGACATTTTTACCTCTGACATTTTTACCTCTGACATTTTTTCCTCTGACATTTTTACCTCTGACATTTTTACCTCTGACATTTTTACCTCTGACATTTTTTCCTCTGACATTTTTACACCGAGCCAGGGTTAGGGTTAGGGTTAAATCAAGACCTCTTTTTAAAAAAAGCCCAAATCTGTGCCGCAGAAAAAAATGACGCCGACCGTCCTAATTTAATGATCACGCCATCATCGGCTGGTAGCAAGTAAGAATGGAGAGATAGCGTTGGTGTGGTGGAGATCAAAATTAAATAGACCAGATTCTGGACTATTACATACGGTGCTTCTGATATGACCTGGTCAGTATTGGGATGTTGAGTTGAAATAACGGTCTGCTTGATTTTCAAATCCCCCCCCCCCCCTATTTGAAAATCCTGGATCCGCGCCTGGTATTTATAAAAAATAAGTAATTACTAACGAGAGAAGCTTCAAGTAAATGCATAAGCTAGATAAGTATAATGTGTAGCTTAAGCAATTTATAACAATCACATTCATAACCTTTCACTTTGAATATGATAACACATGTTACTTGCCGCGGCTAGCAAGTTCTCAAGTACTTACTTACAGCAGCCAGCAGTAGCTCCAAAAATAGCGAGTTTTTTGTGAAAATCTCAGCAACACAAAGTATACTTCAGAGTTATTCATAAATGTCACATTCAGTTACTATTGTTACTCATACACATTGTAGGCTAAATGGGAGTAGAAGATTTAGAAATATCGACTTTAAAGATTTGTGAATATAATGATGAAACGACCTCATTTATAACTCCATTATTGAATTAACAAAATGTTGGATATAAATATGTTGGTTGTTGTTCAAAACAGATGCAAACTAAAATGGAAATGCCATAAATTGAGTAGAAAAGGTAATGCGTTTCACCAGACAAAGTGCATTTTATGCCTTAAAGGTAAGCTACTTGCTTCATGAAAGTAACATATTTTCATCAATGTACAGAATTTTGACTTCAAAATTGAAAATCAACTACATCTGTACATAAATTATAAATAAATTTGCTTGTAAAACCAAAAAGTGCTGCTGCAATATCACTTTGGTTAATAAACATTTAAGCATTTACTAATGTAGAAGCATCTACTTATTAAGTAGAAAGTAGTAACTACCTTGGCTTAAAAATTAGTGTTTTTAGCTTTTCGTTCTCATTTTACTGAAAATCAATCATATTTAAAAAGTATATTTTTATAATTCAGTCGTAATATAAACCGCTTCCTGAGAAGGGATTGGTATTGACGCCACCAAGGCGTCTCTAGAAGCACGAATGTGTTGACCGCGCCGTACATATCGCCCGAGTAGACAAGACGCGATAAATAACGCGGGTGCACAAAGACAGAGACCTTTTACTTCCAATCTCTTCTCAGGAAGCAGTTGATATTTGACAGGGGCGGATCTAGCTTTTTGCTAAGGGGGGGGGGGGGTTTGACCAAAATAATGACGATGCGGAGCATCGTCCACGAGCCGCGAAGCGGCGAGCCGATTTTTTTTGGGGTGTTTATTTGAACCCCGTAAGTGATGTTTTCCTGGCATCTATTAACACAATGGAGACCATAAAAAGCAGTGCATGATAACGTCTTTTTAAATCAAGTAACAGTTAAATACACAGTTATATCCAGAGTTATCATGTGTTTGGTTAAGTTACCAGATGAGTTGAGTATCTTCTCACAATATTTGCACTTGAAAGGGTTTCTCTCCAGCGTGCGTTCTTTTTTCTTTCTTTTTTTCTTTTTTTTTTCTCTTTTTTTCTTTTTTTTTGGGGGGGGGGGGCCGCCCAAGGGGGGGGGGGGTTAAACCCCCCGTAGATCCGCGCCTGTTTGATATACTACGACTGAATCATAACAATATACTAGTTACATATGATTGATTTTCAGTAAAATGAGAACAAAAAGTAAATAATACCAAATTGCACAAATGACATATCTTCTCAGACCGTCTGGTCCTGCAGGCGGAGTCCAAAATTATTATACGCTATATTTAAATTCCAACAAGTAAGACTTGCCCTCGCATTATAAAAAAAACATGATACAGTTGTTTACCACGAGCAACGGGACACAGGGTTTGGTCTTACAAAGTGCAATACTTGAGCTTCATGATAAAGGAGGTCAAAAACATGGGGGGGGCGTTTGATATCGTGCCCTACACCCTTGATATATATTTTTTTGGAGGGGGTGGGACATGTCCTCTGTCCACCCAATGACGCCCATGCATGAGAGGAAGCTTAACTGTCAAATGCACCAAACCTTGGAGAGCTTTTTGTTCCATTGTTTGCTCCATATATTGTTTGCTGCATATATTGTTTGATGTGTTTTGAATTGACACTCCAAAACTATATTTTTATAGGCCCTTTGGAATAATTTGTTTAGCCTATGCCCTAATCCTCTCATTCGTGACAGTTGACCGCATTGTGTAGTTGGCCGTGTTTGCAGGATCTACAATTAGCAGTGCAATGCTGTATATGTAGTCGATCTTAGTCTTTGTGAAACACTCCCCAGGTCTTTTATCTTTCACATGACTAGTTCATTGATTCATTATACAAAACAAAACATTTAGGCCGATTTTCAAGGCAGGGGAGGGGAAGAGGAAAGACATTGGAAAATATGTTTCCATGTATTTTTCACTAATAAATTTTAAATTTTTAGTAGATTCCTTGCGGAAAACATTTTTTTAACGATTTCCTTGTACTTCATGAATATTGCTTTGCACAATTTTGTTTTAGGCGAGAGAGAGAGAGAGAGAGAGAGAGAGAGAGAGAGAGAGAGGGGGAGGGGAGGAGGGGGAGAGGGGGGGGGGGGGGCAGAGAAGGGGTAGGTTCGCTGCATTCTAAACTCCACCATACATTATCTTCATGATTCACACCGAAAATCAAGACACCGGATCCAAACCTTATTTGATGTATTTTGACCGATAGCCTAAATAAATTTGGTTGATTGTCAGGCGTATTATTACCATAGCGGCGGGAAATCAATTCAGGCATTGTCCATGGTTCAGCGCACAAATCGGTCATGTTCGCAAACGAGCTGCTGAATAAATCTTCACTGAAACCTCATTAGCGTATGCAATGCAGTCTGACTAGGATTGTTTTATTAACAGAGTGAACTGAGGATTGTTCCCGTCTGTGGAGTAAGTATTGCCACAAACGAATTAATTGTCATACTTTCTCATGTACGTACAATATCAATTTATAAAGAGCCGCTATTAAATGAATATACTTTGCTGCGCTTACTATAATGTATAATATAATATTATCCCAGGTGTCGATATATTATGTAGCCTACATGATACGGCGCTAAAGCATTAAAGGCGATTCGATGAATGATGATATGGGTTATACATTTTGCCGTATCATGGAGGAAAGATCGATAGTGCCACAATTTTTCCATATTGCGAATATCTTAAACACCAACGATGGAATTTGAAATATGGAACCAATGATAAACATATTAATAAGCAAATTAATTATTTGGGATGTCATACGTAATAACTATGTGCAACATATTTTAAGGATCCTTATGCTCATTCACCCGTGGTAGAAATATTGTAAATAGGGTATCATTGGACAGACAATAAGT